>BQKN01065578.1:94883-109418 GCA_022839385.1 Asparagus kiusianus | reverse complement strand
ATATATATATATATATATATATATATATATATTTGTGTGTGTGTGTGTGTATGTATACATACATACATATATATAGATATATGTGTATATGTATGTATATATTTATATATATATACATAAATCATAATTCATTGAGAACACATATTATTTTAAGAATGGTGTCTTAATACACAAACTAAAGCAACATATATATTTATATATATAGATCTTGAAATCAAATGAAGGAAAAACATGAGAATTATGAAAGATATTTTCAAATGAATACAAGTCATGAAAGACATGATGATCATAAAAGTCCAAATGAAAGTCAAGAATGATAACAATGATTAAGCAACCATGATTCAAAAACATGCCTAATATACATCTTTTAAAAAGATTTTCTTCGTAAAGAGGCTTGAAAAATATGTTCGCTTTTTGAGATTTTGTATCAATATAAATAAGGGACATATCTTTCCTATCTACATGATCAAACAAAAATAATTGTCAATGTGTTTCATCCACAAAGATAAAATTTTTACTTAGGATAAAACAAATTAATATCAATAATATCATTTTCGATAAGAAAAACTAGATAAGCACTCATGCCAAGCTCTTGGAGCTTATATCAACCCATATAGAAACCTTTTACACCCGGTAAACATGATATGGAAGAGAAAGATCAATAAGTCCGGGAGGGGTTGCTCAAACATAAACCTCTTTATTTTTAAAAACTATTATGAAAGGCAATTCTAATATACATTTAAAATAGTTTGAAAACTTTAAAACTTGTAAATGCTAAAAACATACAAGAATTTGACTCTATCCTTACAACTAGTACAAATGATTTGTCACAATCAATGCTCTTAAAGTCAAAACCAACAAATAATCATAATATGAAATGAATAATAATATAAAATAAATTTCCAAAAAAAAACTGTTTGTAGGTAAATAAAATTGCCTTTATCCCTAACAAATAAATTCAGAACTTCGCCTGCAAGAACATTACCAAAACATAGTAAAAAACGGACAAAATCGCTGATATCTCTCAAACCGGAGGGAATTTAGCAAAACAAACAGTAACAAACCGAACTTTGGATGGTTTGGTCGGCCCCGTCTCGTTGAGATAGTAGATTTTTATATATAATTCATCTAATTCTGATTTATGGTTTGAAAGTTATGACCCGTTCTTCACAGCAAGTTATGTTCGTCGACGCCTGAACTTCGCCTGCAATACTGGGGTTCGCCTGAACCAATCCAAGTCTACTTGTTCACCTGAACATTCAAGTCAAGTTCACCTGATAGTGTGACTTTGCCTGAATCAAATAAGTAAAGACGAGTTCCCCTGAATACTTGACTCTACAAACAAGGCCAAGTTCGCCTAAACATTGAGCTTTGCCTGAACGAAGTTAAGCTCGCCTGAACGCTTAACTTACAAAGCTCACCTGCATGAGCCAACCTCACCTGAATGCTTGAATCTCGCCTAAATTGATTGAAGCTCACGTAATAGCTTCGCCTACGAGGTTTGCCCGCATGCTCCAACCTCGTCTACAGGAGTGAAGCTCGCCTGAAGCTCGAAGCTCGCCTGAATTGATTGAAGATTGACTGATAGCTTCATCTACGAGGTTCACCCTCATACTCTAACCTCGCCTGCATGAGACAAGCTTTCCTGCAAGCTCACCTGGCTCGTCGTAAGCTCGCCTAGCTCGCATGCAAGCTCACATGTACAGTTAAAACCGTTCGCTCGAATTGTAGAAGTGGTTATGCCCACTTCCCACGATCTAAGGAGGTGATTGCGGTCACTCTCCCCTATAAAAAGTGGCGAATGGCTATAGAGGATGGGAGGGCATTGACGTGGAGGGGCAAAAAAAGAGAGGAAAGATATGGGGCGCAAGGAGATGAACCTAGCATCTTGTGCACTCGGCTCTCAAATATCCTAGTTCGGATATTCAAACTCCGATAAAGCTTCTACCACATGATGAAGCTTATTGACAGTCTTGTTCGAATCCTCATGAGAAGATGACCGAACTTTGAGATCTCGGCATACTTGGCCTACAAGCAATCAAGCACTTGTTCAGCCTTTGAACTCATCCAACCAAACTTCTACCACGCGCTGAAGTTTGTCTGCAACCTAGTTCGAATCGTCAAAGAGAAGCAAACTCGACATGAGCATCGAGGGAAGCATCATATCACCCCAAAGAACTCTTGTTAAACAAAGAGAGATCGAATCAATTCTCTCTGCTTTTGTGTGTTGGGTGTAAAAATTGACTTCTCGTTTAAGGGGTCGTTTGTGTTTATAAGAGTGGCTTATTACAAACTAATGATCAATGTTTACAACAGAGGAGAAGTGAATTTAACGTGGGTTCTTTGGTAGCGGTAGGATGCCTCCCTCGGTGCTCACGCTAAGTTTGCTTCTCTTGGACGATCCGATCAAAGTTGCGGTTGGAGATTCAGTGCGCAGTAGAGGCTCCGGAGTGATCGAGTTAGACTATACCCAAGCTTGAATAGTACCAAAGCCGTGAGCTTGGAGAGAGCTACGATGCAAGAGTTTGTAAAGAGCTGATGAGCCTCAAATCTGAGAGTTCAGATTGAGTCTACTTTAACAATCAAAGCAAGGAGCTAGGAATGTTCTCCCAAGCAAGTGAGCTAAATGAAGGTATCTGTTTGAAGAGCCTTGGGCATCAAAATCTCCAGCTTCAATCAAAGATGCCCCAGGCTTCAGCTTCTAGCCTCTCTAGCCTTCTTCGCATTGGATGAAGATGGCTATAAATAGGCAAAGAATGGTATGGGTCATCCCTTGATTTGTGGGATATGACCACCAATGGGTGAGGGGTACCATGCCCTCCCCTATCTGTGGGATGTGACCACTATAGGGGTGATGAGAGCCATGCCTTATCATCACCCAAGACGTAGGTAGTGGGTAAGCCCACTCCCACAAGAAAGAAGCCCGCTTGCATTGCTCAAGTGAGGCTGGCAAAGCTACAGGCGAGCTCACGAGCTGTCTGAATGCTCAGGCGAGGTTGCAGGCGAGCTTGGCGAATAGGTGGGGTCGGCTGGCAGGCCCCTTTAACATGTGAGTTAGCGTTTGTTGGCAAGCGGAGTTTGTACGGGTGAACTCCCTACAAGCATGCTTGACTCATACTAGCGAGCTTAATGATTTCACGAGCTTGATCCATGCGGACAAGTCAAGCTAACAGGGGATGTCTGAGCTCTGCGGGCGAGCTCAATAAACAAGGAGGGGTTAAATTATGCGGGCGAACTCAATGAACAGGGGAGATCAAACTCTATGGGCAAGCTCAATAAACATGCAAGATTGAGCTCTGCGGGCGAGCTCGATAGGAAGACAAGGTTAAGCTCTACGGGTGAGCTCAATAAGGAAGCGAAGTTGGGCTCTACGGGCAAGCTCAACAAATAGGAGAAGCTAAGCTCTACGGGCGAGCTCATCAAGGAGGCGAGGTTGAGCTCTACGGGCGAGCTTAATAAATAGGAGATGTTTAGCTCGTACTGAGCAGAGCGTGTGCGAGCTCGCTCGTGCTTGTAGGCGAGCTTTGCTGGGCTCGCTAAATGTAGACGAGCCCAAGCTATTGGCAGGCAAGGCCATCAGGTGAGTTTTAACACTCTAGGCAATTTTCACTGCCTACAAGACCCCGTTCAATGTTTTTAGACCTAAATTAGGTTGAATATGGTCTAGAATACTTTGAATGAAAAGGCTCACTGTTTCCTGGTTTGAGCTAATTTGAGCCCCTCGGTCGAGTTGAGCTCTTCAGGCAAGCTTGATGACGTCTAGGCGAGGTCAAGTCTTCAAGCGAACTCAAGCTATTAGTAGGCGAGCTCTAAATATGTGTGCGAGCTTTTGCTTGCAGGCTAATTGGCTCACTGCAGGTGAGGTTTGAACTCGAGATGTCGTCAGGCGAGCTTTGTGCTTGAAGGTGAGCTCAAGCCTATAGGCAACGCTAAAAATTTGATAAACAGGCCACATGTTTGCAGATGGGCCACGTGTTCGCAGGTGTGCGCTTTGCGCATGCTAGCTAAGGTGATACAGGCATGTCAGATCGTAATAAATATGATCTGACGGGGTGGCCTCATCTTCCCACGCTTGATTCTGAGCTGTGGATTTGGCGGCTCTTTTGATCATGATTGTTGTTTCGACAAGAGATCGTGGCCACTAATTTCAAAAGCTTTGATCTCAGTCATTGATTTGAAGGCAAACCTCCTCGTTGGTTGGGTCTCGAATCCAATAACCGTTCGATTCGAGATTTTCTCTCGACCGTTTGATTCGAACCGTCGAATGCAAACTGTTGCATGTGATCTAAGCCGTTGATTTCGGTTTGAAATTATGGATCTCAGCCGTTGGAGGATCAGCTATAAATAGGCCTCATCTCCCTCATTGGGAGATTTCAACCTGCTTAAAATTTTCGCTCACTTAAGCTTTTGCAAAGAGAAAAATTCTCAGCTTTCCTCGTCTAAAATCTGAGATGGCACATAGGAAGATGTTTGCCTCCAAGGGGAAGAGGAAAGCTTCCTCTTCCACCGCTTCTAGTGCTGTCGCAGCTACTGTCATTGCCCGATCCCATTCCGGTAGGCTTGAGAATCATTTGGACTAGTTTGGGAAGATGAACAGTAGTTGTTCATCATTCGTGGCAAGCTCTGCTATTCAGCCGAGCTTTGCCCTTGTTAGGCGAGCTTTGCTTATCAGGCAAGCTCTGCTATTCAGGCGAGCTCTACCTTTGTCAGACGAGCTTTGTTTATCAGGTGAGCTCTGCTTTGGTCAGGCGAGCTTAAGCTTGTCAGGTGAGTTTCGTCTGCTATGCGAGTTTAGCCTAGTCAGGCGAGCTCAGCCTTATTAGGCGAGCTCAGCTTTGTCTGTCATGGCACATCTCTTGTTTTGAAGACTTAGAATTTTTTCAAAAAAGTTGAAAATTTCCTAACTCCTTGTTGTTCTTTGTAGCTGCCTTCTCTGATGAGGCCCTCCCGAGGGGTAGGGGCATTGGACTTGCCGGTGGCACTAGTTTTGCGGCCCCTCCCCGGTTTCCACTCCTCGACCCGGTGCCGGTGTTTAATGCTGATAGGACAAGTGAGCTGAAGCAAGCAGTGTATGAGGGACACTATTTGACGTTGTGGGAACTATCCACAGACGCGGCGCTTGTGGACTCTTAGCGTCGGGAAATGGGGAAACCTGACTTTATGTTTGGTGACGCCGCAACTAACCCCTCCATCATGTTTCTTAGTGAGAGAATGTGGCTCCACGAAATAGACGGGGTTTGTTACTTCCTTTCCCACATGGTGAGGGGGTTATCACTGGTAGAATGTGTCTTGACCTTGGCTGAGACACAAGTTGTGTCTCGGCCACTTGTGTCTCGGCCATGGCCAAGACACAATCGTGTCTCGGTTGTGTGCCTTGATCTTCTTTTTCCCATAATTTCCCGGTCTGACCTCGGAATGATGCGATTCAAAGTGCGTTGGAAAGCCAAAGAAGAGACCTACAATATCTCATGAGTGAATCATATGTGGAGTAGATGAAACACAAATGGCACTTCATCTTTCGTGAGTGAAATGTAACTACCGATCGGCTCGTCTCTTTGTTATTTCGCCGTCCCATTGATTCGTACACTTTGTTGACTTACTTCGTGTACTTGCCAACATCAAATAATCCTCTTTGTCTCTGATAATGACATTCATCATATTCTCTCTATCTCGAGCTACGTACAGGAACCTATAAGTAATTTTTGACACCTACAGATATCTCCTCCAAAGTGTTTTAGTCTCGTTTCTTTTATAGAAGAGCCTGGAATACTTTGGATATGATACACCCAACCTTCAGTCGGTATAAAAGGACCTACAATTGGCTTCGGTTCTTAACTTCTTTGATTTTCAATCTATTCAGTATTTTGTCGAATAGCTAAAATTCTTCTGGCGCTGCGTTTATCATCTGACCATTGTCGAAGTCTCGAATTGAGATTGGTGTGTTGATTTCTGATTTTAGTTTGTATCGTTGAGTCGATGTTGAACTGACTATCTTCGTCAAGGATTCGTATCTGAATTAGGACTAAACTCCTTAGGGATTATTATACAATCTCAAAGAATCAGAGTGTGTGTCGACTGATATCGCACGGCGTACATGTTCGAGTCGACATAGGGGGTGTCGTTTCGTCCGGCCAAGCTTTGTGTCGACTGGTCGGGTTTTGTGTCGACTGGCTTTGTGTTTCGAGTCGACACAGGAAGTGTCGACTCATCTAGTCAGACATGGACTTGATTTGAGCCTTGTTTCGATGTTGTTTGTCAATGCGTTGATTTTCATCACAACACGCTGACCCACGTTAGCTTCCATCGTAATGTGTTGACCGGCATTGACCCAATGCTACGCGTTGATTGTCATTGACCTTCATCGCAACGCATTAACCGGTGTTGACCTTCATCGTAACACGTTAACCGGTGCTGACCTACATCGTAATGTATTGATCGGCGTTGACCTAAGGCTACATGTTGATTGGCGTTGACCTTCATCGTAACGCGATGACCGCCATTGACTCAAGACTACGCGTTGGCAAGGATTGACCTAAGGCTACGTGTTGACCTTCACCGCAATGTGTTGACCGGTATTGACCTGCATCACAACGCGTAGACTGGCGTTGACTTGCATCACAAAGCATTGATCAGCGTTGACTTGCATCGCATCTTGTTGACCGGCGTTGACCCTAGGCTACACGTTGATCGGTGTTGACTCAAGGCTACGCGTTGACTGGAGTTGACTTGCATTGCAACGCATAGACTGGCGTTAGCCTGCATCATAATGCATTGACCGGTGTTGACCCAAGGCTACGCGTTGACCGGTGTTGACCCAAGGCTGCGCGTTGACCGTCGTTGACCGTTATCGCAACACGTTGGCCGGCGTTGACCTACATCGCAACGCGTTGGCCAGCGTTGACCTAAGGCTACGCATTAACTGGTGTTGACCTAAGGCTACGCGTTGACTGGTGTTGACCAAAGGCTACGTGTTAACCGGTGTAAACACAGTTTATACTCATACGTTAATTGGAGTCTACACAGTTTAGGCTCTTAAGGCATTAGAGTGGGGAGGACCAGTTTATACTCATATACTCCTAGGAGTTTCGGGAATCAGTTTAACCTCGTGTACCCATCGGAGGTAACCATTCTCAATCGGCTTCTTTCAGCGTTATGATGGCGATAACAACCAAGGCTTGAATGTTGTTTTTTAGCATAATACAAGTCTTAGTGGGGTGATGGACCCTCCTGTGGTACGCACAGTACTTAGGATCCAAAATTTTATTTGCTTTCTCCTGATTTGTAATAGATGGTAGCTTGATCTTATTATTAGCGAGGAGGTATTTGAAGATGATTGGAACTTCATCATCTTTGAAAGAATACTTCTCCTAGAACTTCGAGTTAAGAGTCCATTGTTGCCTCCAAGGTGGCTGTTAATAAATATCGTCAGCAGTTGCAGGTAGTTTAGTCGTCGGTTGGCCCTTCTCGATCTCCTTTCTTTTGAGGAAATGCTCGTCCTGTTCTCTATATAGTTTTAATTCCTTCCAGGTGGTTGAGAGGACAACCCCTATAACTTCGAGGACATCGATGGAGAGATTATTGTGGCATGTTTGCAAGATAAACTCCTCTGTGATAGGATCCCTACAATTTATTGCCTTGTTGTGGAAGCGTTTGATAAAACTGTTAACTAACTCACCGTCCTTCTGCTTCTCATCTAGAAGAGCTCTGATCGACACTTCAGTGTCATCGTCGAAGAAGTTGATGAGGAACGAGCTTTCCATGTCATCCCAGCAATTGATGCTCCCTGGCTTGAGACGTCGATACTAATAGAATGCCACCCCGTGAAGGGTGCCCATGAATTACCGAATTATCAGAGGTTCATTCTTAGAGATCACTCTCAGGTGGGACTTAAAATAAATTAGGTGCTGAGTGGGTGAACCTTTCCCATCAAACAGCATGAAGTTAATTAGATTGAAATTCACCGGCTACGGGATTGAATCCCACTCTTGGATATGGGCACGAAATGCCCGTTCTCCTTACTTCTTGAGCGAACATTAAGGCATTGACCTTATTCTCCAGCTCTTTCATCATCTCGCCATTGTCTACATCTTCATTCGAAGGACGTTGAGGAGAATGAGTTAGACCACCCCAACATTTTTATTTTTAGGGGGTGCATTTGAACCACCTCCAGTGTTATTGAGGAGTGTGATTGGATCACTCCTAGTATTTTTAGGGGGAGCGTCAGTCATGATGACTTCGTCCACTTCTAGATCGCTGTTAATTGCATATTCTGGGTGCGACGGCTAGATTTAGCTTGCTGATTTGATAAAGCTTGAAGTTGTTGGTCATGTAACTCCCTCACCCATTGCATGATCAGCTTCATTTGCATGTTCATTTCAGCTCTAAGCTCTTCTCGCTGTCGAGCTAAAGCCTCTTGAAGCATTTGAGCCACTTGATCTGGGGTGATCATGAACGACTCCCTTGCTTCCCTCATGCTAGACATTATGTCGTAAGAGGCAATTATAGAATATGTATCTGAGGGCTCGTCATCTGAAGTGACTGTGGAGCAAGTGTCTGACAGCTCATTATCTGAAGATAGTCATTTGTGCATTCTCGGATAATCCATATATCTGATGGCTTCTAACTGGAGTCGAGACATTCGTTGGGTAATTCCTAGACTGACTTTTCCTCCCGGGCTAAAGTCAGGATTAGGATCATTCGAGCGCCGTGTTGATTTTCCTTTGTCAACTATGTTGATGGTGACTTCAGGTAATTCATCATCCTAAATGGTGGAATGGTGGATTTTCTCTCATTGAAGCATTTTGGCTTGGGCTTCGATGCTTCAGTGGCAAGCTTCTCGAATATCGAGACTTTGTGAAATGGTCCTGAAGTAGCTACATTTTGATAATACCACCCTGATAAGCCTCCCACATGGATAGTGAGAGTTAGTTTCTTGGACATCCTTCTTTTGGGATTTGTTCACACCCCTAGCCTGATGGTGCAGCTCATTGGAGCAATCCATCGCTTGTTGGTGTGATACCCCAAGTATAACATTGTCTTTTGACGAACACGTTTTCTTTTGGGGATGTAGAGCCTTGTTGACATTCTCGAGATGATTTGTTGTCGCTTTTGAATGATCCAATGTCGCATCAAGAGTCACACATTTAGAACCACCCCCTTACGAGCGTGAGATCTTAACAAGCTCCTGGGTTCCAATACGAACCCCCAGGCGATGAATGCCAGGAGTCCTCTTATGCATGGCGCATGAACACATACAATGAGGTGCCTCAGTTTGTTTGGAGGCGGCGGAATGCCTTTGAGCAGCCTTTGGCTTGACGGGAGTGCTTGTACGACCCCCAGCCTGAGGATCTACTCGAGTTTTATTTACCGGAGCTTTGCCTCGATCTTTGTATAGAGGACCTAGGTTATCCTTCATCGGAATATTAAATTTAGACAGATCCACGTTGCCGTAGGGCTTCACTAGAGTTGCGGGAGCAAGACGAGTGGGCTTGGAGGCTGACGGGTGCTTGGAAACGCCCGCAGGGCTAGAATCAAGCACAAGACATGCCCTATGTCTCGCCCTAGGCGCGAGACACGAGGGGTGTCTCTCCCCAGGTGGAAGCGTTTCGGCGATGTTTTATCCTTCGGCACCCAAACTCGTTTGGATTTTGGTGATTCTTTGACCACCTCTTTCTTCTTCATGCTTGAGCTTTTTGCAAAAAGGCATGCCCGCGTGCGACACGTGTGCATCACTTTTGGATGCGCTCCTTCAAGGTTGAATGAGTCCTTTTAACGAGAACTCATTCTTCCGTCAATGGTTTAGAGGAAGTAGCAGCAACTTTCCGTTGAGGTGGCTGAATTAAATGACGCTTCCTAGTCTCTAAGTCTGTGTAGTAACAAATTCCATCGACTTGTTCCATCGCCTTGGCAATTTGGCAAGCTTGGCATTGGTGTCGCCTCTGACGAGCCCTCTTCGTCAGAGTTGGCGTACCTTGATTGAACAACTCCTTGCCTGGGGAGGAGTTGTGGCGGGCGGAGTCATTTGTAGCCTTCATCGGCAAATACGCCTCCTTCAAAGATGGGATCTTTCTGCACTTGCAGGGATTAGAGGATTTTGATGAAGACGAGGAGAAATATTCCTTGAACTTAGCTTCATCGAACTTGTACTCGACTTCTGAATCAACCTGGATCTTGATCTTTGGTTGCGGCACGACAGCCTCGGTGACTGTAGGCATAAAAAAATTGCCTATAGGTTCTCGCACATAGCTCGAGATGAAAAAAAGACGATGAATGTTACTATCCGAGTCAAGAAGGATTATCTGAGTCAAAGGAGATCATCTGATATTGTAGAGAAGCTAAAAAGCACATAAAATAAGTCGGCGAAACGTACGAGTCTGTAAAACATGCTAAATGATAAAGGAACAACTCAACCAGGAGTTGTGCTTCACCCACAAAAGGGTGAAGTACCATGTGTGTCTTGTCTACTCCATGAGTATCTTGCCTATGGTAGGTTGTAGATATTTTCATAAGCTTTTCAACGCATCTTGGATCACCTTATTCCGAGATCGGACGAGGAAGTTAGAGCTAAGATACCCGAGATAACACAAACTGTCTCGGAAGTGCGAGACAGTCACAACTGTCTCGGAATGTGAGACAGTAATGACTGTCTCGTATAAAATATGATGAAGGTCAAAAGACAAAAGTTGTATATCTCTTCGTCAGTTTTCCAACACATCTTGGATCATCTAATTACGATATCGGACGAGGGAGTTAGAGTTAAAATACCCGAGATAACACAAACTGTCTCGGAAGTGCGAGACAGTCATAACTATCTCAGAATACGAGACAGTCATGACTGTCTTGCACCAAATCTGAAGAAGGTTAAAAGACAAAAGTTGTAGATCTCTTCCTGATCTTTCCAACGCATCTTGTATCATCTCATTTCGAGATTGGACAAGGGAGTTAGAGCCAAAATACCCGAGACAACACAAACTGTCTCGGAAGTGCGAGACAGTCATAACTGTCTCAGAATGCGAGACAGTTATGATTGTCTCACACCAAATCTGATGAAGGTCAAAAGACAAAAGTTGTAGATCTCTTTGTCAGCTTTCCAACGCATCTTAGATCATCTCATTCTAATATCAGACGAGGGCGTTAGAGCCAAACTACCCGAGATAGTACAAACTGTCTCGGAAGTGCGAGACACACAACCCTGTCTCGGCCATAGAGTTGGTTACAACACGTTTTTTGACGGTTTTTGGCTTCATAACTACTTGAGATCAACCATAAACGTGGGAAGATAGTTACTAACTGATATAGACTCACTAACCTCATAAAATATGGTATTTAAATAGTAGGACGGTGGTTACAAAAGGGGGTTGAGCATTTGTGGAGCAGATTGAATCAGAGCAGAGCAGAGAGAGCAACAAACTTGAGTTCTTTGTGTGATTCCTTGAGATTCGAGCTTTGACTTGATCTTAAGAATAGTGATCGTCTTACTTTGATAAGATATTCACTGATTTTCATTCTTGCTTCTAAACGAAGGAAGAATCCCCAAAACCTTCACGATTCAATCAGAATCCGTGATTCGGTGGTCCACGGGCTAACGCACCCCCGACACAGGCAAAGATCCCGCGCAAGCAGCGATCCAAACAATGATTCTGCGTTTGTTTCTAAGGAGCTTGTAATTTGATTTTTATTGTAAAGAGTAGTTTTACAAAGTACGAAGCTCACTCCTTTGTATTCATTGTAATCGATAAACAGTTATAATGATTCTACAACAGAACATGTTCCTGACGCAAACAAACTGGCGACCACAGTGGGAAAAGTCAATTCAAGAATTGCCCAACGGATGTCCCGACTCCAGTTAGGAGCCATCAGACGTAGGGACTACAAGAGAATGCATGAAGGAATGTCATCAGAGGATGAGCTCTCGGATACTTGTTCTGCGATCGCTTCGGATGATACAGTATCTAGCACAGGGCAAACCAGAGAAGTACTCACAATCACCTCTGATCAGTTCGCTCAAATACTTCAAGAAGCTCTAGCCAAACAATATGAAGAAATTAGAGCTGAGATGAAGACAGAGATGGAGTTGACTATCCAACAAATGAGAGAATTGCTAGCTCAACGGTCTCAACCTCCTGAGTCCAGCCAGCGACCTGAATCCAGCCGCCACATTCAGAATGTTATAGATGACAGTGATCCAGAAGTGGATGAAGTCATTATGGCTATACACCTCCCAATATCAATAACGCTGGGGGTGGTTTCACGAATCCTCCCAATAACGATATTGGGGGTGGTTCAATAGCACCTCTTACAGGGGGTGGTCCAACTCATTCTCCTCAACGTCCTTCGAATGAAGACGTAGATGATGACGGGAAAATGAAAGAGCTTGAAAACAAAGTCAACGCTTTGATGACGGCTCAAGAAGTGAAGAAGACGGGTATTCCATGTCCCTATCCAAGAGAATGGGATTCAATTCCATACCCGACAAAGTTCAATCTGATTGACTTCACACCGTTCGACGGGAAGAGCTCGCCTACTCAGCACTTGGTTTATTTCAAATCTTATTTGGGCATGATCTCTGGAAACGGGGTTTTAATGGTCCGGTCATTCGTTGGCACCCTTCGTGGGTCCACCTTCGATTAGTACCGACGTCTCAAGCCAGGGAGCATCAATTGCTGGGATGACATGGAAAGTTTATTCCTCGGTAATTTTTTCTATGATGACACCGAAGTGTCAATCGGAACCCTTCTGGATGAGAAGCAAAGAGACGGAGAGTCAATCGATAATTTTGTCAAATGCTTCCGTAACAAGGCAATGAATTGCAGAGATCCTGTCACAGAGGAGTTCATCCTGCAGACATGCCACAATAATCTTTCCATCGATGTCCTAGAAGCCCTGGGGGGTCGTGCCTTCGATCACTTGGAAAGAATTAAAACTACGTGGCGAACAAGCTGAACACTTTCTTAAAAGAAAGAAAGTTGAGAGAAATCAACCGACGATATCTACAACCGCTATGAATGTGACTCTCGATCCGAAATTCCAAAAGGAATATTCTTTCGAAGATGATGAAGCTCCAGCCATCTTGAAATACCTTCTTGCCAACGACAAGATCGAGCTACCACCTATTAAAGATCAGGAGGGAGCTAAGAGGATTATGGATCCAAACTACTGTGCATACCACAGAAGGGTTCTTCATCCCACCAAGATTTGCTTTGGACTCAAAAATAAAATCCAAGCCTTAATTGATTCCGGCGTCATAACGGCGAAACAAGCCAAATAAAGACGACCTATACTCCATTAGGTACACGAGTATAAACTGTTTCTCCTAACTCCGAAGAGCATACGAGTATAAACTGCTTCTCCATATAACTCCGAAGAGTATACGAGTATAAACTACTTCTCCATGTAACTCCGAAGAGTATACGAGTATAAACTACTTCTCCATGTAACTCCGAAGAGTATACGAGTATAAACTGCTTCTTCATGTAACTCCGAAGAGTATAAGAGTATAAACTGCTTCTCTTTTTCCTCCGACGGGTATACGAGGTTAAACTACTTCCCTTATTTTTAATAACGGGAAGTTCCTAAAGAATATTACTCTTAATATTCTTAAGGATAACCCAATAATGTGGCCGAATATAATTGGATTTGGATTCACCAAAGAGCTGGGGGTGGAATACCTCAATTCATTCCAATGGGAAGTTCCTGGAGAATACTACACATGGTATTTTTTAGGATAATCTAAAACCGATTCATTATTCAAGGTGAAAACCAATCATCAGAATAATTTATTATTAATCATGATTAAGAACCTCCCACTATGGCTATTTAATCATTTCCAAGATGATTAAAATCCTCTTACAGTGACCTTCGAAGTACTATTTCGTTGAGATGAGATTCAATGACTTCATCGGGTCAATCTTCCCTCACGCAACTTCCTCGGAGTAATTGTGGAGTGTTTAATGATTCACGATCATCCACCATAAAATCTCTCACTGATTAAATTAATTGACGGTGGGTCCACCAAAATTCTTCACGGTTGAATTCATTCAAACTCCCACTGTGTCTAAGCCTTTAACATTCCCACTGTTAAAGTCCTGACGCGATATCCAAAATTTTAATCTACCGATCCATAGCGATTATCAAACCCCTTCGGGTCAAATCCTAACCACTTAACACCAAAAACCCCCACTGAGTGATTTCTACAAGTTATCATTCTCACTATTATTTGTACCCTACTTTCACTTCTTATTTGGTCTAACCTTTAAACAGTTAGGACCAAAGCCAAAATCCCCTCTCGATACCTTCCATGAACGAGAGGACCACTTACAAATTGAACGATCAAACCTTTAAACAGTTAGGATCGTCTCGAATTTCCATTTGGTCAAACCTTTAAACAGTTAGGACCAAAGTCAAAATCCTCTCTCGATTCTTTTCATGAACGAGAGGTCCACATATTGAACGATCAAACCTTTAAACAGTTAGGATCGTTTCAAATCCTTATTTGGTCAAACCTTTAAACAGTTAGGACCAAAGCCAAAATCCCCT
>BQKN01065578.1:76697-89773 GCA_022839385.1 Asparagus kiusianus | reverse complement strand
GAGAGAGAGAGAGAGAGAGAGAGAGAGAGAGAGAGAGAGAGAGAGAGAGAGAGAGAGAGAGAGAAATAGTGCAATGACTTTTGGATTTGGGCTTTTTTGAAACAGTGTGAGCCTAGGCATCCTAGACGGAAATTCCGTCTAGGATGCCCATTCCATCTATGTTGAACCAAACTAGAGGGAAGTTTCTCCATCTAGTTTGAGTCAATGGAAATACATCCATCCAGTTTGATCCGTCTACGTTGCGCATTTTTCTACTAGTGTATGTTACAACATCATTGAGTGGACTTAAATAGTTCTAATTGCTTCTTTCACAAGCTAATTTGAGATAGTTCCAATTCTATAGTGTGTCATTAGCTCAAGTAAAATATATTAAGTTAAAAAAAATATGTTGTCTTCCGGGGGACACTACAGGGCTGAGTTGTATGCTTCAAAGGCAAAAAAATATGGCCTTTTCAAAAAGCTTCAATTTCTGAAGTTTCCATGATTCGGAGAATTAGAATTATTATACTAACCAGGTAAAAACTCCAACCAGAACTGATATTGAACGCTAAGGTACTAGCTGGACGTATGAAGCTGTTAATAGTCGAAGCCTCGACTGTTGGATTAAATGCTGGTCCTCAAGAAGGAAGCAGAGCACCAGCAGACTCCGGATGACGAAACATGCATGTGAAGCCAACTTAATAAGAGCATTACCTCTCTCTCACCCTATCATCTTAGAACTAACAATAGAATTAGTAATATTGAAAATACCATCAAGGACTGATGCAGAAAGAAGATCAAAACAGAAGAAGAGAGTAACAGTAATATAATTCAGCAAGTACGGGCGAACATATCCGGCATCTTGTCTTGGATGGTCATAGTTGCATGAGGTATCACATCTGCGAGTCCCATTCTTGAGGCAGTACTGCAAAAATCATAAAATGAAGATGATCAAATTGTGAAGTAAAAGCAAGATGGACGATACCTTCTAAAACTTTCTCCAATTAAAATAAAAACTGAAGATATAATAGTTTTGAATGTTTGAGATATATGTCCTGTTGGGAAAATAAGCTGTTTAGACAATAATTAGCACGAAATTTAGTTTGAAACAGTTAATAGAAATTAGATAAAAACATATAACTGTTTACTCAGAAATGAAATTGAATCAAATGAAAGTAAATAAAAGTTAGAAATACGGCCTGATGGTTGAGGCGTGCAAGCACTGTCCCAAGAATCTAATTGCCCCCTCTCGTACAGGGTTACGCGGCAAAAGATCTCGGAGATACAACGACCCTCGGTCAGGCGACCTCCTTCTCGTCGGCACGAGCTTCAAGAAGGCTTTGTGAATTCTTCGTGACTTTCAGGGAACCAACAATGATTTAACAGTAAGAACACGAAGATGAAGAATAGAGCAGATGAGAGAAAATGGGTTTTTCACTGTGTAAAACTCTTCGGGTTTAGGTCCTTTTATAGGGTTAAAACAGTCGTTATTCATAAACCCGCAGTTAATACATTTTTAACCACGTTAATAAATCTTAGCCGTTACGAAATAAATTCACAAAATATTTATCACGTTTTTAATCACGTTAATAAATCTTAGCCGTTACAAAATATTTCCGTCACAAAATAAATTCATTAATCACATTTTTTTAACTGTTCCAATTAGCAAAAATAAAAATAAAAATGTAGCAGATTAAGAGCCCATTAATCCGGAGCTGCATTCGTGTCCGCAGGTCGTGTGCATGCGCCACCCGACCCGACCCGAACCCGAGCCCGGCCCGGCCGGCGCGCGCGTGTGTGGTGTGGAGCATAACCTTTATTTTCTTCTAGGCATAGGAGAGAAAGGGAAGGCTTATAAAGAACCTATCTTCCCATCTCTTTTCCAATGTGGGACTAAACTTTTCCTCTTTTCCTCTA
Source organism: Asparagus kiusianus (assembly GCA_022839385.1). Classification (NCBI taxonomy): domain Eukaryota; kingdom Viridiplantae; phylum Streptophyta; class Magnoliopsida; order Asparagales; family Asparagaceae; genus Asparagus; species Asparagus kiusianus. Next base: position 87,877 of record BQKN01065578.1, on the reverse strand, counting down.
CAAACCCAAGTTTTAAGTTACAACTCCAACAATCCCCCACATAACTTAAAACTTAAAATAACTCAGAAATAAGAGTAAGATAAAAACAAATAAATAAAATTGTTGGTTCCCTTATACTATGTAATAGGTGGAGGTACCTTTCGATTTGAACATTCACTTAGTGACAGTTGTATAGATCCGTGAGAGCTTGGTGGACTACGCCTTGAACCAGTCCTATTTATCGGATTTCTACAGAAAGCATACATAGTACAGTTTTGAAGAATTCTAAATGGGTTGCGCTTTTATCGGCCTTGCGCAGGTATCTTTCATGTGTGTTACTAGAGAGCACCCCTGATCCCATAGTCGCGGCCTCACAACTACACACATATAGGTGAATCCTAATAAGGATGCAAGCAAGTAAGCATCTTGCCTCATAGGTCTTGGATTCATTAAGAGTTAGACTCAACCTTTCACTTGCTTTTTATTGTTAGCCCTTATGTTTTGATGATGTTTTACAACCACCATTATCGGTACTAATGGCTTATTAAGTGAAAATATAGTAAATCCATTTAAAAGCTCGTTAGTACCATTAATGGAGGATTGGATGGAATATGCGCTTCAACGATGATATCCAAAGGTGGAGGAGGCCAAGTGATGAAGCAACGTTATTTCAAGAACAACTAAGTCATATAAAAGCTTTATCCGATTCAAGCAATATCAAAGCTCAAATATTGGTTTCAATATGAGGATATTAGCTATCTTTTATGTTTCTCTCTAGTGCTAGAATGTAGGCAAAGAGTTACTGTGTTTACTTGAAACTATTGGGACTCACACACACGTTTTCTTATTTAAGCTTTTAAGCCGTTTTCACAAAACCCTATTTTTCACAAATATGAGGACCTATCTACAAAATTCTTTTTCCAAACAGTTTGTTTTTAGTATTAAAAACTTTTTACAAAGTTTCATAATTTTCAGAGGTCAAACAAATATTTTACAAATATTTTAGTCAAGTCATAAAAACCAGTTTCAGCATATATCAGAAAGCGGTCGACCGGTCCGGTCGACCGCACAGATGATCTTTCCTTACTGTTGTCCAGAGCGGTCGTCGGTCGACCGGTGCGGTCGACCGAAATCTCGATTTTTTCGTCGGTCGACCGCGTCGGTCGACCGATAATGTTTCTGCTCGTTTTCTAAGTTTTCTTAAGTGTTTGCAGTCGACCGAATTTTCGGTCGGTCGACCGAAGTGTTTTTCCGGTCGACCGAAAGTTCCTTTCGGTCAACCGATTTCCTCTTTTGTCAGCTGCGACTTTTTAAACGGTCGTTTGCCTGTAACCTGGATTACTGTGCTTACACTTAATAGTGTTTGGCACAGTCTGAGGTCAGGTTCTGATAAAGGAGATTATTTACTAATCTGGGAAGATTGGGTTTCTGTTTTTAATTGATTAATCTCTTCTATAAAAACCCCAGTCTTCTTCTTCTTCAGATAGCCCTAACGTTTGCAAAAACCAGAGACCTCTGTTTTTCCTGAGAAAATTTTCAAATCTGTTTTTATCTGTGTTTTTATGTGTGATTCACTTCCCAGCTTCAGTAACCTTTCTCTTTGCCATAGGGGCTGTGTAAAGAGAGAGTCTTGCATCTTTTCTTCTGCTGTGAGGGTGAGATCTTGTGTAAGATCTACTGTGAGGGTGTGATCTGTTGAGATCAAACTGTGTAGTGAGAGAGATCGTGTGGGATCGCTGTGTAGACGAAGTTCCGGTTTCCAAACCGGGTGTGTAGTGGATTTCTCCTCGAGAGTGGGGAGCGGGGACGTAGGTCAGAGGACCGAACCTCGTTAACACATCGCGCGTCAAGGATAACGATTCCTAACCCTCTCTTATTTACTTTGTTTGCATCAGTTTACTGTGGATTGCTTGTCTTATATTTTTATTGCATAATTAGAGCCTCTTGACCCTAATCACCCCCCACCCCCCTCTAGGGTCCAACATTTATGAGCACTGATCACCCTAGGGATGGGAGCAAATAAATTCAGTGCTCCTCACAATTAATCACTTATTCAGTTTGTTTTTACCCATTGAACCTCTGCGAGGTTGGGTTGCCACTGTAGTGATTTTTTTATGGGCTTAATCTCATCCCCCTCGATGATTCTAGGACCACTGTCCTAGATAAGCCTTTAGTTAAGTGATCTGCAAGATTTTTCTCTGATCGTACAAAATCTAAGGCTATTACATGGTTTTTCATCTTATATCTCAAGGATTTATGTCGCACTTTCAAGTGTCGATTCATCTTCACATTTACATTCTCTTGATGACATTTGTCAATCGCTGACCTACAATCACAATGAATAGAAATAGCTGGTAATGGTTTTTGTATTAATGGAATTTTAGTAAGTAAATCTTTCAACCATTCAGCTTCTATACTAGTAGTATCAAGAGCTATCATTTTTCTGATTCTATTATACTTCTAGCCATTATAGTCTGTTTAGTAGATTTCCAGGATACAGCTCCTCCTCCTAAAAAGAACACAAAACCAGTGGTGGATTTTACATCTACTGAGTCACTAATCCAATTTGCATCTGAGTATCCTTCTAATACAGATGGATAACCTTTATAATGTAAACCATAGTTCATAGTTCCTTTTAGATACCTCAAAATTATTTCTAAAGCATCCCAATGACTCTTATCAAAGCATCCCAATGACTCTTATCAGGATTTGATGTATATCTACTAAGTCTATTTACTGCATAAGCAATGTTAGGTCTGGTGTGGTTTGTCAGGAATCCTAATGATCCAATTATTTGTGCATATTCTCTTTGTAATTGTGGATAACCTGTATTTTTCTTTAGATGTACATTAGGATCATATGGAGTAGAAACAGGTTAACAATTTAGATCATAAAAGTTCTTGAGAATTTTCTCTATGTAGTGTGATTGTGACAAGACATATCCATTTTTATTTTTCAAGATTTTAGTGTTAAGAATTAAATCAGCTTGACCTAAATCTTTCATGTCAAAATTTTGTGATAAAAAATGTTTGATTTCATTTATGCTTTGTATGTCAGAGCCAAAAATAAGGATATCATCAACATATAAGCATAAAATCACAATTTTGTTGTCATTATCTATTTTATGATATACACGCACGCTCATCTGTTTGATTAATTATAAATCCATAGGATAGTATGATCTCATTAAATTTCATGTGCCGTTGTTTTGGAACTTGTTTGAGACCATATAGTGATCTAATAAGTTTGCATACTTTCTTCTCTTGTCCGGAAGCTATAAATCCTTCAGGTTGATCCATATAGATTTCTTCATCTAAATCTCCATTTAAGAATACAGTTTTAACATCCATTTGATGTATTATTAATTTGTGAATAGATGCTAGAGCTATAAGGACTCTAATGGTAGTAATCCTAGCTACTGGAGAATAGACATCAAAATAATCAATACCAGATTTTTGGGTATATCCTTTAGCTACTAATCTAGCTTTATATTTATCTATTGTTCCATTAGGTTTGAGTTTCTTCTTAAATACCCATTTACATCCTATAGTTTTACAGCCTGAAGGAAGATCAGTTAGTTCCCAAGTATGATTTTGAACTATAGATTGAATCTCATTATTTTTATCTTCCTTTCAAAATGAAGCATCTACTGATTTCATTGCATCTTAAAATATAATTGGAGAATCTTCTACAAGTAATGCTTAGAAATCTTCATGGACCTTTTCTATTCTAGTTCTTTTACTTCTCCTAGGCTCCTCTGGACTTTCTAGTAGTCTAATTTGTTTAGAACTAGTTTCTCCTTGGTTAGAACTAGGATCTGAATTGCTAGAGCTAGGACCTGTGTTGTTTACTCTGGTCTTGTAAGGGGAAATATTTTCAAAGTAATGTGCATCCCTAGCTTCAATTATGGTGTTGTTGGCTATCTCATTAATATCAGAGTTGATTATTAAAAATCTATTTGCATTGCTATCAGAAGCATAGCTAATAAATATTCCATCTACAGTTTTAAGGTCAATCTTCTTTCTCTTATTCTTAGGTATTTTAACTTTTGCTAAACACCCCTACACTTTCAAGTGATCTAAATTAGGGTTTTTATTCTTTCAAATTGTGTAAGGGGTTTTATCAGATTTCTTGAATGGAATTCTATTTAGTATATGACAAGCAGTCATAAGGGCTTCTCCCCACAGGTTTTCTGACACACCAGAATTAATTAACATTGAGTTTATCATGACCATTAATGTTCTATTCTTTCTTTCAGCTACTCCATTAGATTGAGGTGTATATGGAGCAGTTATTTCATGAATGATTCCATTCTCTTCACAAAATTATTTTAGTTCATTAGAAGTGTACTCACCACCTCGATCGGATCTTAGTATTTTAATTTTCTTATCTAATTGATTTTCAACTTCTGCTTTATATATTTTAAATCTGTTTATAACTTCATCTTTGGTCTTAATTAAGTAGAGGTAATAATATTTAGAACAATCATCTATAAAAGTTACGAAATACTTGTTACCTCCTCTAGATGTTCTTCCTGAATCACAGACATCACTATAGATGAGTTCTAATATTTCAGAATCTCTATTAATAGTTTTAAAGGGTTTCTTAGGAAGTTTAGCTTCTACACATATTTCATATTTTCCATCATCTTTTATATTAAGCTTTGGAATTATATTGAGATGCATCAATCTTTTAATTGAATTATAATTCACATGTTCTAATCTTTGATGCCAAGTGATAGAAGGTTCGATATTCAAAGCTATTAGAGATGCAAAAGTAGAATTATTAACATTCAATTTAAAAAGACCATCACATAAGAAACCTTTTCCAATGAAGTTCAATCCCTTAGTTATTACAACTTTATTTGATTCAAAAACAAGTTTGTAGCCTTGTTGTACTAATAAAGATCCGCTAATCAAGTTTCTCATATTCTCTGGTACATGGTGGACGTCCTGTAGGATCAAAGTCTTATCAGAAGTCAGCTTTAGGTTGATCCGACCTATTCTAGATACAGGAGCTACATCATTATTTCCCATTGTTACAGTTCCTCTACTTGAGACCTGATAAGTGGAAAACATAGATTGATTAGAGCAAACGTGAATATTAGCTCCAGTGTCAATCCACCAATCATTTGCTTGAAAGGTCATGTTTACTTCAGGAGTGGAGAGAACAGACCTGAAAGCAGTCTCAGCTGGACTGGAAGTCACCATGTTTACTTGTGACTTATTAGGTGGAGGTCCTCCCTTCCTAGGCTTGGGTGGCTCAGTTTTCTTAAAAAAACAATCATTAGCAAGGTGGTTGGTTCTTCCACAAACGAAGCAGGCTCGACGTTCAGCTCCTTCCTTCTTTTGAAAGTGGACAGGGTTCTTATTTTGATGAAAGGATTTCTTCTTAAATATTTTATTTTGATTTTGATGGAAGGAACGTTTCTTGTGTTGAGGAAATGGTTTGGATTCAACATTGTTTACTTTAGGTTCTTTGGGTTCAGATTTTATCATATTTTTCTCCCTGAGCTCTTCAATTCTAATGGAATTCAACACTTGTTCGAGGGTAAGATCTCCTTGGGTATGGTTAAGGTTTTTGACAAAATCTGACCAGGACTCGGGAAGTTTGTTTATAAGACATGCTATCTAAAACGTTTCATCTAGGATAGATCCATTCACTTTTAATAGGTGAACTATATGTTCAAATTCATGAATTTGCTCATTCATTGGTTTAGAATCTACCATTTTAAATTTGTTAAAACCAGAAGCTTTAAATCTTTTAATTCCCATATCATCTAAACCATACTTTTTCTCTAGTGTTTCCTACAGAACTTTAGCATTAGTGATAGTATAATATATATCATATAACCTATCAGATAAAGCTCCTAAGATTCTGTGTAGACAATGATACTCTATTTATTGAGGTGTTCTCGGGATAGGAATGGAATCTGTGGAGGAAGATAAGGAAAATTGCCTAGTAACTGGTCTAGATGAAGATGGGTTGTCTGGTTCTATGGCAGTTATTAGATTTAGAGTTGTTAACCAAAATCTCATTTGGTTTTGCCAGCGACGGAAATTGTTCCCATCAAACTTCTCTGGTTTAGCCGACATAATTTCAATTGTAGCCATAATCTGATGATGAATGAATAATTTTGTTATTATAATGCAGCAGATATGATTAAAACATTCAAGCAACAGAATCAAGTGTAGTATGTCGGTTGTAGATTGTATTAACATAACAAACATAATATGAAACAGAATACTAAACGTGCTAAGCATGATATTATTCTAAACAGCAAAAATTAGATTCTTGGATTGTTGGGAAAATAAGCTGTTTAGACAATAATTAGCATGAAATTTAGTTTGAAACAGTTAATAAAAATTAGATAAAAATATATAACTATTATAACTCAGAAATGAAATTAAATCAAATGAAAGTAAATAAAAGTTAGAAATACGGCCTGATGGTCGAGGCGTACAAGCATTGTCCCAAGAATCTAATTACCCCCTCTCGTACAGGGCTACGTGGTAAAAGTTCTCGGAGATACAACAACCCTCGGTCAGGCGACCTCCTTCTCGTCAGCACGAGCTTCAAGAAGGCTTTGTGAATTCTTCGTGACTTTTAGGGAACCAACAATGATTTAACAGCAAGAACACGAAGATGAAGAATAGAGCAGATGAGAGAAAATGTTGTGTTTTTTTTCACTGTGTAAAACTCTTCGGGTTTAGGTCCTTTTATAGGGTTAAACAGTCGTTATTCATAAACCCACAGTTAATACATTTTTAACCACGTTAATAAATCTTAGCTGTTACAAAATCAAAATATTTCTGTTATGAAATAAATTCACAAAATATTTATCACATTTTTAATCACGTTAATAAATCTTAGCCGTTACAAAATATTTTTGTTACAAAATAAATTCATTAATCATATTTTTTGAACTGTTCTAATTAGCAAAAATAAAAATAAAAATGTAGCAGATTAAGAGCTCATTAATCTGGAGCTGCATTCGTGTCCGTAGGTCGTGTGCGTGCGCCACCCGACCCGACCCGAGCCCGAACCCGGCCCGACCGGCGCGCACGTGTGTGGTGTGGAGCATAACCTTTATTTTTTTCTAGGCATGGGAGAGAAAGTGAAGGCTTATAAAGAACCTATCTTCCCATCTCTTTTCCAATGTGGGACTAAACTTTTCCTCTTTTCCTCTACAAACCCAAGTTTTAAGTTATAACTCCAACCATCCCCCACATAACTTAAAACTTAAAATAACTAAGAAATAAGAGTAAGATAAAAACAAATAAATAAGATTGCTGGTTCTCTTATACTATGTAATAGGTGGAGGTACCTTTTGGTTTGAACCTTCACTTAGTGACAGTTGTATAGATCCGTGAGAGCTTGGTGGACTACGCCTTGAACCGGTCCTATTTATCGGATTTCTACAGAAAGCACACATAGTACAGTTTTGAAGAATTCTAAACGGGTTGCGCTTTTATCGGCCTTGCGCATGTATCTTTCATGTGTGTTACTAGGGAGCAGAGTTGAAACGCAGAGTTGGGCCTGTTTTAGACTTGAAACACATAGTATAGTCTGGGCGTTCTGGGTCCAAACTCTGCATTTTAGACTTAAAACGCAGAGTTGGGCCTGTTTTTGGCTGAAAACACCGTGTTCGCATAGCGTTGTAAATCTAAAATGCAGAGTTGGGACATAGAGATGAACTCTACGTTTTGAGTCCACAAACTCTGCGTTTTTTAATTAGAGCGCTGGGGATGACCTCTGCATTTTGACTCTGAAACGCGGGCATGACCTCTGCATTTTGATGTTGTAACATAGGGATGACCTCTGCATTTTGATGGTGTAACGTAGGGATGACCTCTATGTTTTGAGTTTGAGATGCAGAGGCAAGCTCTGTATCTTGATTTGAAGAGACCGTCAATTTGTAGTCTCTTTTACTAGAGCGTTGCAAAGACCGTCATCTTATAATCTTCGTCTTGGCTCCTTGAAGATATGAAAGTCGTCAAATTGTAACTTCCATAGTCGGTGTTTGATGGGAATTAACTATCTACAGTTATGTTTAGACAACCTACAAGGTCTTGTGATCCTCTTGAGCTATTCAGAGGGGAAGAGCATTGGCCTTGAGCATTGATTTTAACATTTAGATTTAGATTTTGACGAGAGTTCGATTGTAGAAGAAAATGCCAACGATGGCTAATGAATGAATTGTTTGGGTTTCGATTTAGGGTAAATTTTAGAAACCCACCTAAACTATTGGGTCTCCCTAAAAATTGCTATCAACTATTTTTAGTTAAGGCTTGTTTAGTTCATTTCCTTAACAAAAACGAAAACACAAAACCATGCTAAAATCCATTTCAGTGTATTTCAAAGGATTTCTCGGATTTCATTTATTTGGTTTGTTTCGCCTTGGAATCATAGGATATAAAATATTATTTCCCATTTTTTTAGTTTGTTTCAACATCCACAAATCAAGAAATCTGACCCATTTCAGCCACTTTAGCCACTTCAAGTCTCGAAAAGGTGAGCGGGAAAATATTTTATTCCATATTAAATTCATTTCTCACCCATTTCAGCCACTTCAGATCTGAAATGGGTTTTCTTCAAATTTTAACGTGACACCCTATTTCTAAGCTCCATTTCCTAACACCCTCAATGAACCAAATACTAAAAATGAAAACGGGATGAAATCAAAATATGATGGGGAGCTTCTATCAGGTCCTAAATGCTCCATTTCCTCTTTTTTGGGGGGGCAAACAAGCAAACCCTTAGAGTAAATTCTGTTAAGTTTAGGACTTGTCTCACAAAAAAACCCTCATATTTTTCCTTTTTCTTAACAAATCCCTTTGAGGATACTACAAAATATGAAATGATTCAAATACACTCTATTTGAGTTAAAGATAATACTCCCAACCTATGGAAAAAAAACCTTAACCAATTTATAGCGCTCCCCTGCCCCATGTTAGGACTCATGTTTATGAGCCTATTATCTAATCTTGTTTTGATGATTTACAAAAAATCTCTAATATCATTTGTCTAGTGTTCGTACTTGCCTATTAGGTATTCTAGACAAACAATATTGTTGGAGGTTGGATGGATTGCGCCATAACGATGATATTCAACGGAGGTTGGCGGAATATCAAAATGAAGCCTTACACAATTCAAAGTCAAATTGCACTTCCAAGCTTCATCCGCAACCAAGACAAGTGTTATTGAAGATCTCATAGCTTGGTATATTAGTTTAGGGTTTATATTTTGTGTGTTGATACTTAGAGCTCAAACTTATACACACACATTGCTTTTGTTTCATGGTTTTCGTTTTCAAGTTTAAATTGTATAAATATGAAACTACTGGTTATATTCATAAACATATCTCTAGTTTCATATTTATCAATTTTTTTTGAATTAATGTGTTTAGTTATATAAATATGAAACAAATAGATATAAGTATATATATACACATATTTGTTTCATATCTATACATGCTTATAATGATTTCATCAAAATAAAGCTTTAACAAATAAATGAAATCATCTTAATTTGCAAAATTATGTGTTTATGGATTATAGACTCAATTGCACCTTTTTATAGTTGTTAGTAAGTCCATTAAACCATTCAAAATGAATATACAAGTTTGTTTGAAAATTTTCAAAGTGTGTTTAGTTTTCATGTTTTGGACTATTTTACAAAATGAAAAGTTATCACAAATGGGAAATACAATTTGCAAAAAAATTCTAATATGTCCATTTTCATGTTTATAAATAGTTTCCAAAGTTTTATATTTTTTGAAATCTATTTGATATTTTTAAAGATTGTTTAAAGCTGAAATTTACTGTGCATTTCAGGTCACGTGCACATTTAAGTCGACTCATAAGTCGACTTATGATATGTTGTGCAGTTAGATATTTTCATCTGGTAAGTCGACTTATAACTCATACAAGTCGACTCATGAAGGCATAAGTCGACTTATACATGTCATAAGTCGACTTATAATGACTGTTGCACAGTAACGACTTTTTTCAGATTTTTGTTGTTTTGCGTTTTTTTTGTTGGTTTTAGTTAGTTTCTTGGGGTCCCTATATATACCATATACCCTCTAACTTTTAAGTTTAACCAAGAAAGTTTTAAAACAAAGTTTAATGATGTTTAAGTTTGTTTTAAATGTTTTATAAAAGTTTATGTGAAGTGGTTTTCACAAGAGCAAGAGGAGATAATCAATTCGTGTTTGGGCTTCAACCTTATCTCTCTCTCTCTTGTTTTTCAGAGAAGATTTCTCTAAACCCAATATCTAGCTATATACATTTATTCATTATTTATTCATTTTATTAAGCTAGAATTTGTATTGAGTTTAGTTTTGATTTTATTGATACTCATTGTTTACACACACCCACTTGAGCTTAAGTATTTTCATACATAGTATAATTGGGGTTATGAGTGTGTAACATTGAGTATGGGCTTACATTTAGTTCTCATATATTGTAGAGAACAAACATTTTTCCTATCCTTAATTGTGAAATACACTTTACAATATACTTGTACACCAAGAGAAGTGTGTGGTGAGAGACGGGGTCGATTCCAAGAGGAGTGAGGTCGGTTGTAAAGCCTAGAGAGAGATGATAATTCTGAGCACTTGAGGAATGTGACATGGGCTAGGCCAACACTTAGAGAGTATGGAGTGTGACTACAAGAGTGTGAGTTGTGAAAGTTTTTAGTGAGCTAGAAAATTGAGATTGTGAGGTGTAAATGTTTTCGGTTAGCGTTGAAAGCTGGTTGAGATAGTGGAGTTCTCCTCGAGAGTGGGGAGCGGAGACGTAGGTCAGAAGGACCGAACTCCGTGATTATTTTCTTGTGTTTGAATTGATTATTTGCCCACTATCTTGTTTATATTGTTTCATGTCTATTTTATCATTGTGTTAATTACATATCCTTGCTTATATTTTTGTTGAATATTAATCTTGTAGGATATAATTGTTAATAAGTTTTAATTTGGTATTAATATCGGATTAGGTTAGCATATACCCTATCCCCTCCCCCCTCTCTAGGGAAATTTCATTTGGTACCAGAGCTTGGTGCTCTTCGATGTGTGGCTTAACCGCTTTGAGTTAAAGATCCTAGCTTTGTATTTTGCTAATCTAGTTTTGAGATTTATTGCATCTTGCTTGCATATATATATATATATATATATATATATATATATATATATATATATA
>BQKN01065578.1:54942-76687 GCA_022839385.1 Asparagus kiusianus | reverse complement strand
ATATATATATATATATATATATATATATATATATATATATATATATATGGTGCACCTTGTTTAGGCTATGATATTAATGTTGCTCCTTCATTCAATGCTTTCCCTTATGCTCGATGGTGTTTTAGATTTAAAATATTTTCTAACTAAAAATATTAAAGTGTGGGAAGTCATTGATCAAGCTTATGTTGTGCCCACCTTGGAGAAATCCAAGTGGAGTAAAAATGATAAATAGATATTTACAATAAATAAGATTGTGTTAGAATTTATGCTTAATGTTTTTAATTTATCAATTTCTAACAAGCTTGCTCATTTTGATAGTGCTTACAAATTATAAAAATTTATAGAAGCACATCAAGGGAACTTGGAGGAGATTCGACGCGTTTTGACGGAATCGACTTCAAACAAGGATGGAGCATCACCATCATGCACACGACCACTATGCGATAGCCTTAGTGTTGTATGCGAGTCTGATTCCGATGATAAACTATCTATTAATGAACTCGCATGTGCTTACAATAGATTAATGGAAGTCTATAATAAGTTGCATCATAACTTTATTAATTTAAAAAGCAAGCATATTGAATTAAAGTTTGATCATGAATTGCTAGCATCCAAGTTTGATTTAATTTCTAAAGAGAATGTGATCCTAAAAATAATAATAATAAATTAAAATTGGATCATGATTTTTTAATCTCAAATGTTGCTAGATTAACTCATGAGGAGAATGATGTCATGCTAGAAGTAGTAACTATTAGAAATGAATTTGATTCATTTAAGAATAATCATATTTACTCTACTTCTAGTGTTAATGCATATATGCATAATGATGAGTTGAATAATGTGGAAAATTATATTTCCTCTTTAGATTCAACTCTAACTAAATGCATTGACAACCATAACAAACTTATGAACATGGGTGCTAAGTCTTGTGCAAATATTTCCAAATCACGTACACACTATACACACATGTATAACAAGATTTATAAGTGCTCTATTTATGATCGAAAAGGCCATTTATCTAAATTTTATTGTGATGCACACAACAAACCTAAGAATGCTAATGCTCCTTGTGCATCTCATAAAGTTTCTTTATCATCCCACACACATGCATATGCCCCTATTGTTAATCATAAGAATGCTTATATGTTTAAATATGATTTTTATGGTAGATTTGGTCATTTGGTCAAATTTTATTTTGATTTAAAAAGAGTTTCACATTTGCAAAACAATTTTAAAAGACCATCCTTGTTTGTAAATGTTCTGTTGGCCCTATGGTTTTGATGATGATTTGTCAAGCAATTTATAGCTAATATATTTTCTAATTTTTGTGGTTTGTTTTTCTCTTTACAGGATTTCAACACACGGCAATTAAGAGTTAAAGATTCAAGTTCATTCACCTAGGTATAAGATTAGTTTGCTTACATATATCGTATGATTATATTTAAGCTCAATATGTAAACACAACACAAATTTGACTGTTTATATCATACAAATGATCTTTTCATCAAACTTTGGTACAATAGTTTTTATTTAATGTTTACATCTCTTTTATATTTCATAATATATATATCATGTATGCATGGTATATATACACGAGTTTACAAGTCATATTTCAATTTTCATGTTCGCGAAAAACAGGTTTTATGAACACTTTTCAAAAATAGTGAGTTTTCACAAACAAAAATTATATTTCCAAATATTCATTTTCAAACATGTTTATTTTATCATTTAGAAACTTTTCCCAAAGTTTTACTATTTTTGGAATTGATTTGACATTTTTAATGTATTTTCGAAATCAGCCCAAAACCTATATTTTAACATGTATCAGTTTGCGATCGACCGTCACGGTCGACCGCCAGTAGCTAATTTTTATAATATGCCTTTTATTGAATAGCGGTCGAGCGTGACGGTCGATCGTGGCTCAATCCAGAGACTTTCTCGGTCGACCGTCGCGGTCGACCGCCAGTGTTTCAAAGCTGTTTGTACTGTATTTTGTGCTTCGCGGTCGACCGCCAGTTTCTCACGGTCGACTGCCGAACTCATCATTGCATTTCAACGGCTATATTCTGATTTGATTTTCTGGGGCTATTTTGGTCTTTTTAAGGTTGTTTTGGCTGATATCTTGAGTGGGTATAAATACCCCATTGCCTTCCTCTTTCAATTACTAAGAGTTTGTTTTACAATAAGTTTTTAAAAAGATTAAGAGCTGTTTAAGAACTGTTTAAGCTGATTTCGTTAGTCTGCTTCAAAAGAAGTTTTCTACAACAAGAAGAGGCTTTCAATTCCAACTGAGGATCATATCCTCATCATCATCTACTGTTCTTCATGTTTATTGAGAAGTTTTCTAAACTCCTTTCTATATAGCTTATTGATTCATTTTCATAACTTAGCTATATTTAAATTGAGTTGTATATTTTCTATTCACTGATATCACACACACTTTATTGAGCTTATAATATTTCCATACTATATTTTGTTGGATAGCGGTGTGTGATTTAGTGAGAGTGAGCTTCATTGCATTCTCATTTGTTATTGAGAACAAACCATTGCATTTAACCTTTATTGTGAGTATCACTTGTAATACACTTGTACACCGAGAGAAGTGTGAGGCGTGAGACGGGATCGAATCCAATAGGAGTGGCGTCGGTTGACGAACCTAGGGTGAGGTTGTATCCGAGCACTTGAGAAGGAGGACACGGGCTAGGTTCCTACACTTAGTGTGTAAAGTGTGATTGCATAGTGTTTGTTGTGTGAAAGTTTTCGGTAAACTTGTAAACCGAGTGTGTAGAAGTACCGGCTTCCAAACCGGATTATGATAGTGGAGATCTCCTCAAGGTGAGGAGCGGGGACGTAGGTCGTGGTGACCGAACCTCGTAAATATACCGTGTGTTTGTGTTTTGCTTAGCGTATATTTTATTTGTGCTTAATCATATCATTCTTGTTTATATCTATCTCATATAATTCTTATAAGAACAAATTAATCAATGTAATTTTAATTGGCATTTAATTGGGATTAGATTAGCATAAGACCCTAATCACCCCCCCCCCTCTAGGGTCTAACATGTTCATCATGCAAAATCACAAGGTCATCATAAACAAATACACCTATTTTATTGTACTTATTGTAATCGGAAGGATCATTTGCACAATTATTGTTATGACCATGTCTGTGCACAAAATACGCCCAAATGGGATTGTAGGCGTCTAAAAATACCTATAAGTATCCTTACACAGCTCGAGACAAAGAGAAGATAATGAATATCATTATCTAAGTCGGAAGAAATCATCCAAAGCCAAAAGAAGCAAAGGAACAGGTGAAACAACATAGAAGAACAATATAAACACCCGCGATAAGGAACACTGACGCGCATAGGTGCGGCAGTGGAAAGTTTTACGCATATAAACAGAGTGGTACGCCTATGGAAAGTTGTAGAGCTCTTCGATAGCTTTCCAACTCATCTTGGATCACCTCATTCCGACATCGGACGAGGGAGTTAGAGCCAAAATACCCGAGACAGCGCAAACTGCCTCGGAGGTGCGCGTCAGCGACGACTGCCGCGGTAATAGCGCGGTAGTACAAGGTAACGTGCAAGTAAAGAGAGTGAATCGTCTATGGAAAGTTGTAGAGCTCTTCGATAGCTTTCCAACGCATCTTGGATCACCTCATTCCGACATCGGACGAGGGAGTTAGAGCCAAAATACCCAAGACAGCGCAAATTGCCTCGGAGGTGCGCGTCAGCGGCGACTGCCGCGGTAATAGCGCGGCAGTATAAGGTGATATGCAAGTAAAGAGAGTGAAGCACCTATAGTAAGTTGTATATTTCTTCACTAGCTTTTTAACGCATCTTGGATCACCTTATTCCGACATCGGATGAGGAAGTTAGAGCCAAAATACCCGAGACAGCGCGACCGGTCTCGGAGGTGCGCGTCAGCGGCTACTGCCGCAGCAATGTATCACACATTTAAGCCATGATATGATCCAAATCTGAAGAATACTAAAAGATAAAAGTTGTAGATCTCTTCATCATATTTCCAACGCATCTTGGATTATCTCATTCCGATATTGGACGAGAGAGTCAGAGCCAAAATACCCGAGACAGTACAAACTGTCTCGGAAGTGCGAGACACACAACCCTGTCTCGGCCATAGAGTTGGTTACAACACGTTTGTTGATGGTTTTTTGGCTTCATAACTACTTGGGATCAACCATAAACGTGGGGAGATAGTTACAAACTGAAAATAGGCCCACTAACCTCATAAAAAGATGGTATTTAAGTAGTGGGACGGCGGTTACAAAAGGGGTTGAGCATTTTTGGAGCGGAGCCAGGCAGAGAGAGCAATTAAGGCAGAGAGACTTGAGCTTTTTGTGAATTGGAGTAAGTCAGAGAGTCTTCCTTCTTCACAAACATCCTTAAGAAGCTTTTAGCCATTCCTAGAGATCTAAGCTCTGACTTGATCTTTAGAAGAGTGAACATCTTACATCGATAAGATATTCGCTTTAAATTCTTACTTCGATAAACGAAGGAAGAATCTCCAAAATCTTCACGATTCAATCAGAATCTGTGAATCAGTGGTCCACGGGCTAACGCGCCCCCGGCACAGGCAAAGATCCCGCGCAAGCAGCGATCCAAACAACGATCCTGCGTTTGTTTCTAAGGAGCTTGTAATTTGATTTTTTTTGTTGTAAAGAGTAGTTTTACAAAGTACGAAGCTCACTCTTTTGTATTCATTATAATCGATAAATATTTATAATGAATTCTACAACAGAACTTGTTCCTGATGCAAACAAACTGGCGACCACAGTGGGAGCCAACGGTCTCGCTGCCGAGACCGTCGTGTCGCAGCCGATCAAGATTCCAGTTGAATCCACGGTTGAGTACGAGTTCGACCAAACCAAGTTTGAGGAATATCTCTCATCATCCTCTTCAAGATCTTCATTGTCTCACAAATACAAGAGGATCTCACCATTGAAGAAGGCTTACATGCCAAAGAAGGCTAAAAATGAAGACTCTCGCCCAATCGTTGTTGAGGCCTTACCTCGTAACATTATCCCGGCAATCCCCAAAGCCGGAAGTTCTACTCACGATAATTTCTCCTCAATTGAGAAATCATTCGATCGAAGTTTGCCAACTCTGACGAAGAGGGCTCGTCAGAGACAACGCCAACACCTCGCTCGTCAAATGGCTAAGGCCTTGGAACAAACCGACGGGGTTCTCCGCTACGCGGACCTAGAGTTGAGGAAGCATCAAATGGTTCAGTCGCCCCAACGACAAACCACTCACATCTCTGCTAAACTTACGTCGGAGGAATGGACTCTTGTCAAAAGGGCTCGTTCAACTCTCAAAGAACGTATACGAAAGCATCGTGCAAACGCCGCTTATGCCCGTGCTCTTTTGCAACAAAGACAAGAAGAGAAGGAGGAAATGGTGTCTAAAAATCACCAAGAACCAGCCAAGTGTGGATCCCCAAATCCAAACTTACACAAAAATTGGATCAGCAGGATCAATCCTTCAACCGCGGCAGTCTTCACTGCCGCAGCACATCCTTCAACGGCGGCAGTCCCTACTGCCACGGTACATCTTTCAACCGCGGCAGTCCTTACTGCCGCGGCACCTTCTTCAACAGTGGCAGTCTCCATTGTCGCGGCCAAAAAGAAACTTCCAATGCCTCTCTTTTGACTCCGTCGACATCCATTCCTGGTTCATCTACTGCAATCACTTCTGATGTGTTACCAGTGAAGTCATGGGTCAGTCTCGACTTGCCAAAATTTAAGATCACAATGGCGGATCGCCTCGGTCCTTTACCTAATGATCGAGGTAGAATTCCAGTCAAAGAACGCTTGGGTCCGGTGAATGAACCCCAAATAGATTCTTACACTGAGGGTCGTAAGTATCCTCCTATCAAGTCAAAACGACTCCAGGATGGGAAAACCCTAATTTCTACCTGTTTGGGAGTTCGTAACGAAACTCAGGAGCCCATTAAGACTCTGCACCCACAAGGGGGTGGTTCTAAACGTGTGACTCCTGACATGACCTTGGATCACTCGAAGGCAACAATAAATTGTCCTGAGAATGCCAACAAGGCTTTACATCCCAAGAAGAAAACGTGTTCGTCAAAAGATATCGTTATACCTAGGGGATCATACCAACAGACGATAGGATTTCCCAACAATCATACCGATGAATCATACTATCAAGCTGGAGGTGTGAATAAATTTCAAAAGAGAATTGTCCGAGAAATAAGCTCTTATTGTTCCTGTGCGCGACTCATTAGAGCAGTACTATCAAAATGTGGCTACTCCAAACGAGGAGTCATCCCGCAAAGAGCCTCAATGCTCCCGAAACTTTTCACCGAAATGTTAAAGTCCAAGCCGAGACATTTCCACAAAAGAAGATCAGTTGTCCAAGATGACGAATTCCCTGAAATCACCATCAACATGGTTGATAAAGGAAAATCTAAGCGGCATTCAAGTGAATCAAATCCTGACTTTTTTCCGGAAGGAAAAGTCAATTCAAGAATTGATCAACGGATGTCTCGACTCCAGTTAAGAGCCATCAGACGTAGGGATTATAAGAAAATGCATGAAGGAATATCCTCAGAGGATGAACTTTCGGACACTTGTTCTGCGGTTGCTTCGGATGATACAATATCTAGCACGGGGCAAGCCAGAGAAGTGTTCACAATCACTCCTGATCAATTTGCTCAAATGCTTCAAGAAGCTCTAGCCAAGCAACGTGAAGAAATTAGAGCTGAGATGAAGATGGAGATGGAGTTGGCTATTCAACAAATGAGAGAATTGCTAGCTCAACAGTCTCAACTTCCTGAGTCCAATCAGCGAGCTGAACCCAGCCGCCATACTCAGAATATTATAGATGATAGCGATCCAGAAGTTGATGAAGTCATTATGGCTAATACACCTCCCAATGACAATAACACTGGGGGTGGTTCAACGGATCATCCCAACAATAATATTAAGGGTGGTTCAATTGCATCTCTTAATAACACCGGGGGTGGCCTAATTATTTCCGCTCAACATCACTCAAAGAGAGATGAAGATGAGGACAAGAAAATGCAAGACCTTGAAAACAAAGTCAATGCTTTGATGTCCGCTCGAGAAGTAAAGAAGACGGGTATTCCGTATCCCTATCCAAGAGAATGAGATTCAATACCGTACCCGGCAAAATTCAATCTGATTAACTTCACACCATTTGACGGGAAGGGCTCACCTACTCAGCACTTGATTTATTTCAAGTCTCATTTGGGAGTGATCTCTGGGAACGAGGCTTTGATGGTCCGGTCATTCGTTGGCACCCTTCGTGGGCCCACCTTCGATTGGTACCGACGTCTCAAGCTAGGGAGCATCAATTGCTGGAATGACATGGAAAGTTTATTCCTCAGTAATTTCTTCGATGATGACACCGAAGTGTCAATCGGAACCCTTCTGGATGAGAAGCAAAGAGACGGAGAGTCAGTCGACAATTTCGTCAAGCGCTTCCGTAACAAGGCAATGAATTGCAGAGATCCTGTTACAGAGGAATTCATCCTACAAACATGCCACAATAATCTCTCCATCGATGTCTTGGAAGCCCTGGGGGTCGTATCATCCAAAACTTGGAAAGATTTGAAAATACGCGGTGAACAAGCTGAACACTTTCTTAAAAGAAAGAAAGCCGAGAGAAGCCAACCGACGACATCTGCAATCGCTAGGAACGCGACTCTCGATCCGAGGTTCCAAAAGGAGTATTCTTTCGAAGATGATGAAGCTCCAACCATCTTGAAATACCTCCTCGCCAACGACAAGATCGAGCTACCACCTATTAAAGATCAGGAGGAAGCTAAGAGAATTACAGATCCAAACTACTATGCATACCACAGAAGGGTTCTTCATCCTACTAAGATTTGCTTTGGACTCAAAAACAAAATCCAAGCTTTAATTGACTCCGGCGTCATAACGGCGAAACAAGCCAAATAAAGATGACCGTTACTCCATTGGGTACACGAGTATAAACTGTTTCCCCTAACTCCAAAGAGTATACGAGTATAAACTGCTTCTCCATATAACTCCATTGGGTGCACGAGTATAAACTGTTTCCCCTAACTCCAAAGAGTATACGAGTATAAACTGCTTCTCCATATAACTCCATTGGGTGCACGAGTATAAACTGTTTCCCCAGACTCCGATGAGTATACGAGTATAAACTACTTCTCCATCTCACTCCGAAGAGTATATGAGTATAAACTGCTCCTTGATACTCCAACAGGTATATGAGTCTAAACTATTTCCTTTCTTTCACGGGAAGTTCCTGGAGAGTGCCATGCATGGTACTCTTAAGGATAACCCGATCATACAGCTAAACATAATGATAAACCCAGTTTCGTAAGAAAAGCTGGGGGTGGATGGTTCATGTAACGGAAGTTCTCGAAAGAATGCTATATGTAATTTTCTTAGGGATAACCCGATCATTACAAACAAAGTGTTAAACACTAAACGCCCACGGTGATTTTTGAACACTCTTTTGCTGAGACGAGATTCGATCACTTCGTTGGATCAATCTTCCCTCACAAAGCTCCCGTTGCTGTTCGACGACTTACAGTCTTCCACCACGAAATCCCCACCGATCAGACTAATTAATGATGAGACCACCAAAATTCCTTTCGGTGGAATCCACTCAAACTTCCAATGTGTTTGTACACTTAACATTCTCATTGTTAAATTCCAGACATAATACTTAGAATTTTAATATCCTGATCATTGATGATTGTCGAACCCTTTCGTGTTAAGTATTTGTCGTTTAACACCAGGAACCCTTTCTGAGTGACTTGTACAAGTCAACACTCCTACTGTGATTTGTACTCCCACTCCCACTGCCTATTTGGTCAAACCTTTAAACAGTTAGGACCAAAGCCAAAACCCCCTCTCGATTCCTCCCATGAACGAGAGGTCCATAAATTGAACGATCAAACCTTTAAACAGTTAGGATCGTCTTAAACTCCCATTTGGTCAAACCTTTAAACAGTCAGGACCAAAGCCAAAATCCCCTCTCGATTCCTTTCATGAACGAGAGGTCCACAAATTGAGTGATCAAACCTTTAAACAGTCAGATTCGTCTCAAACTCCCACATGGTCAAACCTTTAAACAGTTAGGACCAAAGCCAAAATCATCTCTCGATTCCTTCCATGAACGAGAGGTCCACAAATTGAACGATCAAACCTTTAAACAGTTAGGATCATCTCAAGTTCCCATTTGGTCAAACCTTTAAACAATTAGGACCAAAGCCAGAATCCCCTCTCGATTCCTTCCATGAACGAGAGGTCCACAAATTGAGCGATCAAACCTTTAAACAGTTAGGTTCGTCTCAAACTCCCACGTGGTCAAACCTTTCAACAGTTAGGACCAAAGCCAGAATCCCCTCTCGATTCCTTCCATGAACGAGAGGTCCACAAATTGAGCGATCAAACCTTTAAACAGTTAGGATCGTATCAAACTCCCACATGGTCAAACCTTTAAACAGTTAGGACCAAAGCCAGAATCCCCTCTCGATTCCTTTCATGAACGAGAGGTCCACAAATTGAGTGATCAAACCTTTAAACAGTTAGGATAGTATCAAACCCCCACTCGGTCAAACTTTTAAATAGTTAGGACCAAAATCGGAATCACCTCTCGATAAATGAAATGTTTCCACACATTCTCCTCTCGGCCAAACCTTTAAACAGTTAGGGCCGAAGTTAGAATTCCATCTCGATAAACAAGAAATCCTCTTTTAGATTGGATAATCAAACCTTTAAACAGTTAGGGTTATCTAAATCTTCTCGATTCTTGGGGTGGAGATCACACTCTTAGTTTCACCCTTCAGATTCTTAAAGTAGAGATCCTACTTTGAGTTTCTTTTGTACCAGGAGATAGAATATAAAATTCTTCCTCTCCATCATCGGGTTCATCTCTACCAACAAAAAAGAGACCAGAAGATAGAATATAATATTCTTCCTCTTCATCTTTGGGTTTATCTCTACCAACAAAAAAGAGACCAGAAAATAGAATATAAAATTCTTCCTCTCCATCATCGGGTTCATCTCTACCAACAAAAAAGAGACAAGGAGATAGATATAAAATTCTTTCTCTCCGATTTCGGGTTCATCTCTACCAATAAAAAAGAGACCAGGAGATAGAATATGAAATTCTTTCTCTCCAGTATCGGGTTCATCTCTACCAATAAAAAAGAGACCGTGAGATAGAATATGAAATTCTTCTCTCCAGTATCGGGTTTATCTTTTCACCAAAAAGACTTAACCCATTTCCAAATCCATGTTTGATGCATGGGGGAATTTATCTTGATCCCTTATTGGAGATAAGTCTGCGTCTAACACGTGTTGCCGGGTGGTCCTTTCCCGTAAAAACGACCAAGCCTATGTAATCAACATCATAGCACCAAGTCTAAGAGAGTTTATTCTTTTAGCACAACGTTACATGTAAAACGGACTTAAACAATCTGCATGCTAGCCTGATTCAAACGGTAGTCGGTAAAGGCTCATCAAACCCGTTGATGGCTGAGGGTTTGCCAAAAATCCTATAAATACGATAATCACTGACGCACTAGCTTCATTAGTTAGTCTCGTGACTTGAGTATACGACGAACTCAGGATATAATCCATACCTGCAGATGAACCGACCTAAACAATTGGTCCTGCAGCCTAAACTACTCCCCCATGCTCCAACACCTTAAGAGCTTCAACTGTGTAGACTCCAGTAAACACATGAGGATAAACTGTGTTAACGCCTGTCCACGCGTCAATGATTTTTTCCAAAATAAGGCTAAGGAAAAAAGTCTAATGGATGATCTCAGAGATTCAATTGCGATCCAGATATGAATCCCTAATGAAGACAATCAGTTCAACATCAGTTCAACGATAAGAGCTAATTCACAAATCAAAACATCAGTTTCAGTTCAAGACTTCAACAACGGTCAAGCGATAAACGTAGCACCGGAAGAATTTTAGCTATTCTACAAAGCACTGAATAGACTGAAGGTTGAAGAAGTTAAGAATTGAAGCCAGTTACGAGTCCTTTGATACCGACTGAAGGTGGGGGCCTATCATATCCAAAGCATTCCAGACTCCTATATAAAAAAATGAGTCTGAAATACTTTGGAGGGGGTATCTGTAGGCATCTAAAAATGCCTATAGGTGTTCTTACACAGCTCGAGATAAAGAGAAGATAATGAATGTCATTATCTAAGTCAGAAGAGATCATCCAAAGCCAAAAGAAGCAAAGGAACATGTGAAACAACATAGAAGAATAATATGAACACCCGCGATAAGGAACACTGACGCGCATAGCTGCGGCAGTGGAAGGCGTTGCGCATATAAACAGAGTGGTGCGCCTATGGGAAGTTGTAGAGCTCTTCAATAGATTTCTAACGCATCTTGGATAACCTCATTCCGACATCGGACGAGGGAGTTAGAGCCAAAATACCCGAGACAGCGCAAACTACCTCGGAGGTGCGCGTCAGCGGCAACTGCCACGGCAATAGCACGGCAGTACAAGGTGACGCGCAAGTAAAGAGAGTGAAGCGCCTATGGTAAGTTGTATAGCTCTTTGATAGCTTTCCAACGCATCTTGGATCACCTTATTCCGACATCGGATGAGGAAGTTAGAGCCAAAATACCCGAGACAGCGCGAACGGTCTCGGAGGTGCACATCAACGGCGACTGCCATGACAATGTATCGCACATTTAAGCCATGATATGATCCAAATCTGAAAAAGATTAAAAGATAAAAGTTGTATATCTTTTCGTCATCTTTCCAACGTATCTTGGATCATCTCATTCCGATATCAGACGAGGGAGTTAGAGCCAAAATACCCAAGATAGTACAAACTATCTCGGAAGTGCGAGACACACAACCCTGTCTCGGCCATAGAGTTGGTTACAACACGTTTTTTGATGGTTTTTTGACTTCATAACTACTTGAGATCAACCATAAACATGGGGAGATAGTTACAAACTGAAAATAGGCCTACTAACCTCATAAAAAGATGGATTTAAGTAGTGGGACGGCGGTTACAAAAGGGGTTGAGCATTTTTGGAGCGGAGCCAGGCAGAGAGAGCAATTAAGGCAGAGAGACTTGAGCTTTTTGTGAATTGGAGCAAGAGAGAGAGTCTTCCTTCTTCATAAACATCCTCAAGAAGCTTTTAGCCATTCCTAGAGATCTAAGCTCTGACTTGATCTTTAGAAGAGTGAACATCTTACATCGATAAGATATTCGCTTTAAATTCTTACTTTGATAAACGAAGGAAGAATCTCCAAAACCTTCACGATTCAATCAGAATCTGTGAATCGGTGGTCCACGGGCTAACGTGCCCCCGGCACAGGCAAAGATCCCGCGCAAGCAACGATCCAAACAACGATCCTGCGTTTGTTTCTAAGGAGCTTGTAATTTGATTTTTTTGTTGTAAAGAGTGGTTTTACAAAGTACGAAGCTTATTCTTTTGTATTCATTATAATCGATAAACAGTTATAATGAATTCTACAACAGAACTTGTTCCTGACACAAACTGGGATCATCATCTAAGGGCATTGAGCTTAAATAATAGAGGTCATGTCCCTAAAACTTTCGGTACCAAGAGTACTTGGGTACCAAAAAATTTTGATTTTTAAAATCAAGATTTTTAGTTTTTTTTATTTTTTATTTCTTGGTTTTCAAAAACATGTTTTGAAAGTTTTGAAACTAAAAACAAATTTTTAAGTCAATACTTTTGTTTTCATTTTCATTGGCTTTGTTTTTTATGAGAGGTTTGTGCTTTGAGCAACCCCCGGATCTATTGGTAATTTATTTTCAAATCATGTTTACCGGGTGTAAGAAAGTTTTATATGTGTTAAAACAAGCTCAAAGAGCTTGATATGGCTGTCTCTCTTGCTTTCTTGTCGAATATGACAAAAATTAACTTTAGTTTGTTTTATCCTAAGCACGCTCCTTTTATCCGAGTGTGTAAAAGTTTGAATAAATTAAGTATATTATATGGTTATAAATAATATATTTTAATGTTTGAGTATGCTAGGGATTGATTTGAGATCAATCCATTGTATATATTGTGAGTATAGATGAGAAACATACACAAAATCATGCACAAATCTGAATCTGAGTTGTTAGTAGTCGACTACTACTCAGAGTAGTCGACTAGCAAGGTCGTTAGTCGACTAATGAAGGCGTTAGTTGACTAATGAAGGCGTTAGTTGACTAATGTCGACTAATCGGGCTGTTTCTAGTTTTCTGTTAGTTTTCGGGTCGAATTTGTTTTGTTTTGAATCCAGCTGTATATATGTGTATATATACTCATTTTAAAGCTCTTTTTACCCTCTTTCATGTGAGTTTTACAGCAACCACCTTCCTCCGCAAACCCTAGCCTTAGTTTATGAATTTTGGGAGAGTTTTGAGGCATTGTCGAGAGGAAGGCGGGGTTTGGTGATCGTGGTTGAAGAAGAATCTTGCATACATGTGGTTGAGGAGTTCAACAGCACCCTGAGGCAAGATCATCTTCATCCAAACCTGCACCCTTAGTAATTTAAAGATTTAATAAGTTTAATTCAATGTTTAGTATGTTTATGATTATTTTTTTCATGTGATAAAAGGTAGGTTTTTGATAATAGATCTTTAACCCTTGATGGATCGGATGTTTCTTTGCTGTTTACATTAGAAATATGATCATGATCATTAGGGTTAATGTTAATTTCATTTTTACCTTGTTTAATAAGTTTAACCCATGTGAAAACCCTAGTTTTGTTAATTAATTGAGTTTTTCTTGTAATCTAATCATGCTAAAACTTAGAGTTATGATACCTGGACTTGTAATCAGACTTAAAACGAAATATATCTCTGTCATGTGTAGATTCTATCATGCTTTCATAATCTTGTTGTTTACATATGAGTAATTGAGGAATTTATTTAACAAAGAGGTTAACCCTAATTAGATTAAGCTGATTCTATGTTTCATGTTCAAGTTAGACTCTATTAAAAGTATACATAATGTTTTTAATCTCGTTTAACATTGCATATGTGTATGTTCTTTGGTTAATTTCCTGTTTGCGCACTATCTGTTTTTATGTTGATGCAGTGTAGTCGACTACTAAGCATAGTAATCGGCTACACTATCTCAGTTTTGATTCACAAAGTCTGATTCATAGCAGAGTAGTCGACTAATAATCATAGTAGTCGACTACTC
This sequence comes from Asparagus kiusianus, assembly GCA_022839385.1. Taxonomy (NCBI): domain Eukaryota; kingdom Viridiplantae; phylum Streptophyta; class Magnoliopsida; order Asparagales; family Asparagaceae; genus Asparagus; species Asparagus kiusianus. The sequence continues at coordinate 62,469 of BQKN01065578.1, read as the reverse complement.
ACACTTAGTTTGATTTTCCAGGTTCGGGATAAACTCAGAGTAGTTGACTAATCAGTATATTAATCGACTACTAAGGCTTGATTTCCTGAGTTTTGTTTTGTATTAGTTTGAGATGTGTTTGCAGGGTTCGAGTCACACTTCCTCACATGTAATTACACGAATACACAAGTACAGTGGTATTGCACACACATGAGTACCCCAAAGGGGTTTTTGATAAGAATTGGGTTGTTTATAATAGAGTTAGAGATTGTTCGTACACTCGTTGGATATCATTGATGAGCACAGCTTAGTACTATATGGGATAGTGCATCGATATACCAGATATACACAGTTTATACATGAGATAGATATCATTGATGAACTCAGTTCAGTACTACATGAGGTAGTGTGTCGATATTCCACATGTATAGGCTATTGAGTCGGGTTTGGATGCTTTGTATAGCAGTCCGTCCACACGAGTGTGCGATGAGGCTTGTGAGCTTTATAATTATGTGGCTTGTGAGACCATCTATTTGGATACCTATATGGTAGGCCGTCCCGCACTCAGGCTAGGTGCTGAGATCACGATGAGACTAATGAGCCGTGTATATTATTTAGGACACTTACAGGACAGTCCGTTGCTCTGAGATTATTGATCGATAGCCTAAGTCATTGGGCGGATGACAGTTATAAATACTACACATTTTTGAGCTATAGGACTAAGATACTGGTCTCTTGAAAGTATACATGATTATATGTTGGTATTTATTCTATCTTCATAATGATAGTGGAGGATATTATAAATATGATGAATTAATATTTTTATTTTCTTTATTACTTTCTTTATGTCTTAGTTGGGATCAATGATTATCAATTCACAATTTGAGACATATGGTATATACATGAGGGTTTCCTTGTTTGGATTATTTCGCTCGATGTACCAATCTCGTGTTGTGAGTTTCTAATTATTAATTTCATATAGGTTATTTATTCTTAGTTCGGTATTAATGTTTAGATATCTACAATTTGAGACAATGATATATATATATATATATATATGAAGGTTCCTTATTTGGATTATTTTGCTCAACGTACTATGTCTCGGGTTGTAGGTTTCTAAATATTAATTATACTTAGATACAGGAAAAATGATATAGGTAGACTATGCTTATAGATAGAGCATCCACTCCATCTAGGAGCCCTTCCTTTGGGGGCGGATGAAGGTGATCTTGTTGTAGCGCTCTGACGCACTTTATGTGGTTCTTTTTGTTGTTTTCTCTTCTTTCAGGCAATACAGAGGTTCGGAGAGCCGCAGGATGACAGAGTTCTTGTATAGTCGTCGTCTCATGAGTTATTAGTAGAAGCTCCACAATAGATTTTTATGATTTCATTCAGACTTTAGAGTTTTATTTCATATTATAAAGGCAGTGTGCCTTAGTATGATTTTCAGTTGATTTATGTTTAGATATTTTTATTCTTTCAAATATTAGATGTATTACAGTTGAGACATGATTTTATTTATGAGATATCTCTTTCTATATCATGTCTATTACATTTATTTCTTTATTTTGCCTGTTTTGTACCTACACTTCTTTTGATTCCACTAGAGGATATTACTATGATTGGTAAAACGTATTATTGCACAGTGTGGGTGCATGACAGGTTTGACATCTCTGGGTTTACCTTGGACTACAGCCATATGTAAAAACATGGGCGTCACATGGATGAAGCACATAAATTTTTGGCGATTTCATGGACTCATGAATTTTCATGATCTTTTGAATATTTTTGTTTTTGATATATATCTTATTGATACATTTATGTTTAAGACATTTTAACACTTTTTCCTTAATGAGCCTACTATCTAATCTTGTTTTGATTATTTTCAAATAATCCCTAATATCATTTGTCTAGTATTCGTACTTGCATATTAGGTATTCTAGACAAACAACGTTGTTGGAGGTTAGATGGATTGCGCCTTAACGATGACATTCAACGGAGGTTGGCGGAGTATCGGAATAAAACCTTACAATTCAAAGTCAAATTGCACTTCCAAGCTTCATCCGCAACCAAGACAAGTGTTATTGAAGATCTCATAGCTTGGTATATTAGTTTAGGGTTTATACTTTGTGTGTTGATACTTAGAGCTCAAACTTATACACACGCATTGCTTTTATTTCATTATTTTCGTTTTCAAGTTTAAATCGTATAAATATGAAACTACTAGTTATATTCATAAACATATACTCTAGTTTCCTATTTATTACTTTTGTTTTGAATTAATATGTTTAGCAATATAAATATGAAACAAATGGATATTGGTATATATATACACATTTATTTCATATCTATACATGCTTACAATGATTTCATCAAAATAAAGATTTAACAAATAAATAAAATCATGTTAATTTGCAAAATTATGTGTTTATGGATTATAGACTCAATTGCAACTTTTTATATTTGTTAGTAAGTCCATTAATCCATTCAAAATGAATATACAAGTTTGTTTGAAAATTTTCAAAGTGTGTTTAGTTTTCATGTTTTGAACTATTTTGCAAAATGAAGAGATATCACAAATGAGAAATAAAATTTAATTTAATTTTTGTAATATGTTCATTTTCATGCTTATAAACAGTTTCTAAAGTTTCATATTTTTTAAAATTTATTTGATATTTTTGAAGAGGGCTTAAAGTTAAAACTTACTGCACATTTCAGGTCATGTGCACATTTAAGTCGACTCATAAGTCGACTTATGATATGTTGTGCAGATATTTTCGTCTGCTGAGTCGACTTATAACTCATACAAGTCGACTTATGAAGACATAAGTCGACTTATACCTGCCATAAGTCGACTTATAATATGACCGTTGCACAGTAACATTTATTTTTTAGATTTTTGTTGTTTTGTGTTTTTTGTTGGTTTTAGTTGGTTTCTTGAAGTCCCTATATATACCCCATACCCTCTAACTTTTGAGTTTAACTAAGAAGTTTTAAAACAAAGTGATCATTGCTCATATTTCTTGTGTTTACATTGATTATTTGCTCACTATCTTGTGTTTATATTGTTTCATGTCTATTTCACCCTTGTGTTAATTACATATCCTTGCTCATATTTTGTTGAATATCAATCTTGCTAGGATATAATTGTTAATAAGTTTTAATTTGACATTAATATCGGATTAGATTAGCATATACCCTATTCACCCCCCTCTAGGGCAATTTCACCCCCAGCCTCCTCCCCTCTTTTTTTTTTGGTTCATATGTAGAAAATCTAAGGTTATTTTTGTTTGGTCGAGGAATATTTTGGCCATGTTAAACTTAATAGCGCTGGTTTTCAGGGACTAAGAAATGAAAGTTTAGATGGTTTTTTTTTCTAAATTTAACCTTGCAATAGTTGATCGAGTCACAATAGCAATGGACTCTACAATTTTGTTTTTATAACAATATAAGCCCCTAAATTTTCATGGGTTTTCTCCATATATACCTCCAAGATCTTAGGAATTTTTAAAAATTTCCCTCAATTGATTTTAACTTTGAAATTGGCCCTCAAATTATATTCTCCCTTCAAGTTAAGCCCTCATATTAAAATCTAAGCACGTTTAGGATAATTTTACTTTTATACCCCTATTTGGGTTTTTTAACAAAAAATTCAACCTGCTTCATCGTTGACTTGAAAAAGTAAGAACCAATGGCTAAACAATGGCAGTTGCAATCACCTCTGTGTAAAAATTAGGATCTCTTAATTATTTTAATAATTTGAGGGACTAATTTTTATGCAACTTATAAAATTTGGGGTATCTACTAGCAATTGAATGAGACTATTTATGATGTAATGGATTAATTATCGGGGTAAAAAACAATAATCAAAAATAGATCATCGCCTTTAGATAGATCAGATCTTTTGGGCATATGCATCATAATCCAAATCGGATCCTCTCTGGATTCCAAGATCCGACCCGATCACCGGTTTGAAAACTCTCGTTACTCGTCCTGTAATTTCTCTACCCTGATAGTGGCAATTTCGAAAATTGAAAATTAGAAAAGCTAGAATGTAGGCCCCAGCATTGTGGGCGGTGGGATGGATGGTGATCCCGTCATGGATGGCCATGGATGGTGATGATGCACCCCATGTATGCTGAACCATGGAGGAGAGAAATTGACTTGTTACTTGCAACGGAAGAGAGAGAAAGAGAGGAAAGAGAGTGATTTTTTCTCTCTCTAGAAAGATAGTCTCACTCCCTTTACCGTCAACTAGAGGTCACAATAATGGCTTCTCTTCATTTTGGTCCCTGTAAATTCCAAATATTAGTGTTCCATGCCTTGCAAAATTCAAGTTTAGCCTTTCGGATAAAGAATCATATTACTATTACGGTTAATTGCGGATAGATCCCCTGCAATACTAGCTAATTGCATATAGAGTCACTACAATTCAATTTTTGTGGATATACGCTTGTAATGTTTGCCTAAGTGCAGATAGATCCCCTCGGTTATTCTTTTTGACTCGTTTAGGAGTAGAAAAATTAGTGATTGAGGGTCTATCCATACCAATACCACTATATGAGTCATGCTCCTTGGCAAATTTTTTTAATCTTTTAGAGTAAAAAAATTCATTTGGAGGTCCATTTACGCAATTAGAACTATAGAGGGTCTATCTATAATTGGATGACACTGCATGGTTTTTTTTCATTTGACTTTTATTATTATTCTCTTTGAGCTGCTTTTTATCCCTTATATGTTTTGCATCTCTTTTAATTTGTTTGATAAAATCTTTTAATTTTGATATAAACACTACTGTCATGGATGAGGTAGTAGAATAATGTTTCTCCAATTTGTTCATTTTGTCATTAATGAGATAATACAATGAGATTATTCAATATATTCATATCACAAACTAATACCTCTTAAAAAGATATGTCCAAAGACAAGAGGAGGCGTCCAAGTAAACTTAAGCTTATATTTGTCGAGACACAAAGGAGCCAAAATCATGAACAAAAATAAAATAAAAGATGACAAATAGGTAAATCATAACATTGTTTATCACTTTCTATTTCTTTTTTATTTATTTTTTTGATGGGTTACTTTCTATTTATTTGATTATTAATGCCAACCAAATTATAAACTATTTAAAGATAGCATGGTTGAAATTAAATTTAACTAACAACAAAAAATTAAGATAATAAGAGAAAAACAAGTAATTTAACTTTGATCCTTTTCTAATATTTCTATAGTATTTCTTCAACTCGCTAGACATATCTTAGATCTTCTATAGTTAGGGTCCTGATCAATGTGCACTAACTACACATTGATGTTTATAATAATACTTTATTCTTAAATAGTTGACAAATAGTAGGTCACGCCTAAAGCTATATGTTTTAATTTCATAAATCAAATATTAATTTTGGATGGATATTTGCATCTCTCATGTGACAGTTAAAACTCTTCACTTTTAAACAACTAAAGAATTATAAGAAAACCATTCATTAGAATCCGTTAAGTAGCCCCACAATTGTACAACCGTATCATACTCTATCCCAGGATTAGCTAAGAAAAAATATCTAGATAGGCGACAAACAACCTTTAGGGTGTAATTGGCAATTCATAAAAAAATAGATCAGGATCGATACATACTCATTTTTACTGTAAACCAGTTTAGAAGTAAACCGGAAGGTAACCAATAAAGAACTAGTATAATAAGTGTATCTTACCTTTATTTTGGGGGGTTGGTTGGTGTAATTTTGGGGTAAGTGTGATAATTTTTGAGATTTTACTTTATGATGTTATTCATTGGGACAATGTGATTGAGATTTCACTTTAATGTGTTATTCATTAAGACAATAGATTGAGACAAGTACCCCTATTTTTCCTAAAATTATCCCAATTCTATACAAACTTTTTGTCCTAACCTCTAAAAATAATCTCATTCTTAACTTCATGATAATCACGAGGAAAATGGGATAATTTTGAAACAAAAATTTATTAAATAGTATATTACTGTTATTATAAATATTATATTTTAATAAGAAGCCACATCATTAATTATTCTACTTAAATTATAGTAATTATCATAAAATAAAATAAAATATTATATTTTTAATAATAATATAATATTTTAAGTAATATTATATTGAATTAAACAAAATATTATAATAGTTGATTAAATATTATATTATTGAAATATTATATTAAATATATTGTTTGTATATTATATCAATTATTATATAATATGTCATACTATTATATTAATTAATAATATTAAATATAGTTATAATTAATTAGTAATTATAATATAATATATTATATTTTAGTATAAAGTAAAATAATGTGTTATATTATAATAACATACCAAATAATACTAAACCAATTAGATAAATTAATTTAGACTTAATTAATATATAAATATTGTAGTTTAACAAGGTAGCACATCATTAATTATCCCACATATATTATCAAATCAAAGCTTTATATTGTCCCATTATTCTAAATTGTCTCATTTTACACCACTCAAAATATCCCAAAGATATAAAATTTCTCCATTAGAATAATTATCCCACTTAGTCTCAACTTGTTCCAACCAATAACCCTCCTAAGGGCCCATTTGGATGGACGTAACTATTAGATGTAAGAAGTGAATCAAAGATGTAATTTCCTCAATTATGAAGTAAAAAGTAGCGGAAGTAGTACTTATTTTATTTGTTTCATATATTTTTAGAAGTAGCGGAAATAGTACTTCATCATCTTCTTTTATTTATTTGTTTGTTTTGATAGAAATTGGATATATTATTTAAGATCATCCGCCCTTGGTAAATCTCTAATTTAAGTGGACCCCACTTTTCATCCACTTCCTCTCTACTTCTGAGCTTTCAAGTGCGGGAAAAAAATCTAAGAAGTAGGAGTGTCACTTAGGGCCTGTTTGTTTGCACGGAAGTAATTGTGAAGTAGCTGAAGTAAAAGAAGTAAAATCTACTTCTGCTACTTCCAAGCAAAAAAATATATTTGGTTCTCTGAAAAACTTACTTCCAATACTTCCTTAAATGCTTATGTGACGCCTACGTGTCATCCTTACTTTCAAAATATTTTTCCAATCCTCAATACTCAGAAGTAGCTCGGAAGTAGTTGAAATGCATATTAATTAGGACATAAATAATTTTTTTATTAATATTTCCTTTATTAGTTACTTCTAACAACTTTTTAATGATAAAATTACTTCCTAGTAATATTTCCAAATGTTATCCAAACAAAAAAAGTAAATGAAGAGGAAGAAGTTCTACTTCTATTACTTCTAAAAATATACGAAACAAACAAAAAAATGCTATTTCCATTACTTTCTACTTCATAGCTTTGAAAGTTACTTCTATAACCTACTTCTTACTTCTAATACTTTCATTATCCAAACGGGCCCTTAGACGCTACTGTAGGTGTAAATTTCTGATTTTCCCGGAAAAGGGGAGGGATTTCGTTTGTATTTATAAGAAAGCTTATTACAAACTAAATCAATCTAAATTACAACAGAAGCGGAGGGAATGCCCTCCTTGTTTATATTTGTGG
>BQKN01065578.1:39695-54932 GCA_022839385.1 Asparagus kiusianus | reverse complement strand
GGGCGAATTCGTTTGCTAATCTGCCGCGGTAGTTTTTACCGTCTACAGCTACATATGTATTTATGAAAGTAGCTGAAGTAGTCTTTTCGTTGAAACAAACATAATTTTTTGCTTAAAGTAGGAGAAACTTACTCTACTTCAGTTACTTCTTTGCTAATTTCGTGCAAACAAACAGACCCTTAGGGGGTGTTAGTCAATTGGGACATTTTCCATACAAAATGGGATAATTGTTAAAGTGGAATAATGTTTCGCTAGTGGGATATTTTAGTGGGATAACTAGGAATAATTTTGTGAAGCGGGATATTTTGATAAAATAACGTGGGATAAATTTTTATAATCATGAAGTATATATTTATGCATTTTGAAGATATAAATACTATTTATATATTTTAAACTTACTATTATTGATTGATAATTGCTTACAAGAATGTTCTTTTACTATTAAATAACTTTTGGTTAGACTATAAGATATTGACAATTATTATTATGATGATGGTCTAATGATGGTGATAACCATAATAGGAAATAAGTAAAGAAAAATAAAGAAAAATAAAAAATAAAAAATAAATATGAGTTCTAGTTTTTTACCACCTAGTTCCAAGCTAAAATTTGGAATAATTTGAGAGACTAGAACTCTCATTTTTGTATAGAAAAATAAAAAAAGTGGGATAATTTTGTACAATTATCCTAATTCTAGTTTTGTTAAAGTTCTAATTGACTAACACTGTAAAATTTTATTCTAGTTTTAGTTCTATGTGACTAACACCTTAAAATTTTGTTCTAGATTTAGTTCTATGTGACTAACACCTTAAAAATATTATCCCACATATTATCCCAGTTTTAATTTAAAGTTCTAGGTGACTAACCCCCCTTTAGGGAAATTGGGCAAGTCCTAGTTTAGTTTTTATCCAAACAGAATTTTCCCAAGTTTAAAATCCTAACCTCATTTTGAGTTGTTGCCAAACACACCCTTAATATTGATGCATCTAAAAACCAGTTTACGAGGGCATATATGAAAAACCATCTCAGGCCCTGGGAATCATGAAACCTGCTACTTCAGGTAAAAGTCAGTACAGGTATCCTAAAAAAAGAGTGTCAATATCAGTCTGAAGATTTGATCAAATCTAAATGCAACCTGACGTCCGCAGAGACCCAAAAACACTTTCAATTCTCCAAAGAGGAATAAAAAAATAAAATAAAAATAATAATAAAAGGAAACTCCCAGTTGCAGAGAAGAAAAGATCACGTCTTTACGACTAAAAAGAAATAAAACCTTAACCCTAACCCTAGGGAAACAAAAGAAAATTAAAAAAGGTACAAGCGCCTTGAAGAAGAAGAAGCAGGAGCTTTCTGACTGTAGAATTATTCTGTTGCAACTCCAATCGTGTAAGTTGCTTGATCCTTCTATATTTGATCTGGGTTTTTCTCTGGTCTGAAAATTTTGAAGAAATTGGGTTTGTTTGAGCTCGAGATCATTGGATTCGGCGAAAGATTGGATTTTAGCTCATTGGAGCTTGAAAAGATCTGATCCCCCCCCATTCATTCTCTGCCCTTTCTGTTATTTTTAGGTCATCTTATTTTTCTATGGGATATAGGATTCCTTCTTGAAAAGGTAAAGTGGGTTTGAGTTATTGTCTTTGCCCTTTGAGATCCAAATCCAGTTACTTTGTTTTTAAATTGTGTTGGAATCTGTAAGATGTTAATAGCCATTGTTCCTTCTATTTCTCAATGTATATTCGAACTTAAGGGTTCATTTTGTTGTATATATTAGAGCCAATTGCTTCATCCTATAGTGAGAAGATGGTACCTTCAGGGCCTCCGACGCCGCCGGTCGGCGGGGCCCAGTCGGTCTCTTCTTCACTTCTCCAGTCTAACTCCGTGTTGTTGGGCGGCGGAGCCCAATCGAACCCGATTCCCTCTCAACAACCCTTCTCTTCTTTAGTCTCCCCAAGAACCCAATTCAATAATAACAACAGTAACAATAGCATGAATATGCTAGGAAACATCTCCAATGTCTCCTCCCTTATTAACAACTCCATGGGCAATGGAGTGAACCTCCAACATTTGGGTTCATCGGAGACCGACCCGCTTTCATTTGCGTCGTCTGGTGCTGGTCCATCAATAAATCAGCTGCCTGGGGATTCTTCACAGCCTCAGAAGATGGAGAGTATGCAGAATTTTCAGCAGCGGTTCTCAGTTCCTCAGCAGCAGCAACAACTTAGAGGGGGGTTAGGAAATTTGGGCAGCTTGCCCCCTGTTAAATTGGAGGCCCAAATGGGCCCTTTGGATCAGAATGTTCCGAGCTCACAGCAGCTTCATAATCTTCGTAGCATTGGTGGAGTTAAAATGGAGCCACAACAGTTGCAGTCAATGAGAAGTTTGGGACCTGTAAAATTGGAGCAGTCGCATTCAGATTCTTCAATATTTTTACAGCAGCAGCAGCATCATCATCATCAGCAACAGCAATTGTTGCAGATGTCGAGGCAATCTCCACAGGCTGCTGCACATTTGAATCTCTTGCAGCAGCAAAGAATCATGCAGTTGCAGCATCAACAGCAGCAGCAGCTCCTTAAGGGCCTCCCGCCGCGAGCACAATTATCGCAGCAGATTCAGCAGAATCATCCTTTGAGAACTCAGTTGAAGACAGGTAACTGTGAGCCTGGAATTTGTGCGCGGCGGTTAACCCAATATATGTATCATCAACAACATAGACCGGAGGTGAGCTTTGTTCGTCACCGGTGCTTTACTTGTTCTTTCTTTTCCATTCTATTTCTGATGCAATCCATTGGATGCAGGATAATAATATTGAGTTTTGGAGAAAATTTGTATCAGAGTTCTTTGCTCCTAATGCTAAGAAGAGGTGGTGTGTTTCACTCTATGGAAGTGGACGTCAAACTACTGGTGTTTTTCCTCAGGTAATTAGCATCTTCTGCATTATATGTCAGTCATCTCATCTGTCATATGGCTATGTGAAATATGGATTCAGGCGATTAGATTTAAAAGCATTACACCTCAAGTATCGATACTCTTATTGTTGTGTACGGAATGTCTTTCTGTTTACATGTCTCCATATTGTATTTTCTCAGAAATGGAACTTTATAATTGTGCAATGACTGTCCCGCTTGTTTTTCAGGATGTATGGCACTGTGAAATATGCAACCGCAAGCCTGGACGTGGTTTTGGTATGCACAATTCTGATAAATTTGTTTGTCTTATTCTACGTGTTAGTTTAATATCTGAATAATCGTTTCTTATGATGCCTTAAAGTGTTCCTTTTATGATTTATATCTTGCCTCAAAAAATGTTGTGCTTTAGTTATTTTTTTCCTTCTTCAAATGTAATCTTTTCAGAAACAACTGCTGAGGTTCTGCCAAGGCTATGTCAAATTAAATACGCTAGTGGTACTTTGGAGGAACTACTTTATGTAGATATGCCTCGTGAATCTCACAACACCATGGGGCAGATTGTCCTTGATTATCCTAAAGCAATTCAGGAGAGTGTTTTTGAGCAAATGCGCGTTGTACGTGATGGTCATCTACGTATTGTTTTCAATCCAGATCTAAAGGTATACATTTACGTATTAGTAAATATGATACTTTATGGTTACTAAGATATACAACACACTTTCTCCCATAAAAAAGAGGGACATAGATAACCTAGTTCTTGTTTTCTTTTGATTTTTCAGCTAGATCTATAACCTTGTTCATGTTTTGGATTTTCTCCAGATTGCTTCATGGGAGTTTTGTGCTAGAAAACATGAAGAGCTTATTCCTCGGAAGTTAATAGTACCTCAGGTACCAACTCATTGTTTGTCTATTAATAATTAGTTTGGTGAGTTATTTTATCTAATTTTTATCTTGTGATTGTACTACCTTAAAGTTTATATATAATTGACGTTATACACTTTTCAGGTGAGTCAACTGGGGGCTGTGGTTCAGAAATATCAGAATGCTGTTCAAAATGCATCTTCTGGCTTATCTAGTCAGGAATTGCAAAATAGTTGTAATTGGTAAGTCATCTGCCAAACTGAATTTTTGATAGGTTTGTTTTTTGTAAATTGAATCAATATTCAAACAATGCACGCCATGGTTCTAAAACGCGGTTTCATTGTGCATCCGTCCAATATTGGACAGCAATTAATCGGATATGTAGTGATTAATCTGATTATGCAGAATTGTGCGTTTTAGAATACACACACATATATATATATATAGAGGAATTTGGTAACAAGCACAAACTTTGTGCTTGATAGTGACGTGGCTCATTTCCATCCGCTCATTCAAATAGGGGGACCACATTTACATGGGTTGGATAATTAAAAGGTGATTGTTTTCAAGTGGGGACCATTTGAATAAGTGGATGAGAATGAGCCATCTCACTACCAAGAACAAAGTTTGTGCTTCGTACGAAGTTCATCCATTTTTCTCTTATATATAATAATAATAATAATTATTATAATTTATTAAAAATATAAAGTAGGCCAAGCAAAAGACTAAAAATAATACGGCAAGCTATTCAAATCAAAATTGTTATACACTTAAAAAGTAGAACTACTAAAAAATCATAAACTACAAACACTTCTATAACTCATAGCACTTTAAAATACTAATAAACGCCTCACTAGTCTTCGTTATCATCTTGGTACTGAATACTCTCATCCATTTCTTCCTCAAAAAGAGCTTTAAAATCATCATTATTACTCTCCTCATGTAAATCATCTCCAATAGGCCCTTCCTTAATCCCCTTACCTATCGCTGCACTAGAAGAGCTGTCATATTCTATCCTTGCCCTTGTATCATGCCTACTTAGTGTTACTTTGCTCCTCCTATGTGGGTCTATATTTGCTCCACTAGTGGCGGTGGAGAGGAGGCTGTGTGTGGGTGACTAAACTTAGGGTTTTGAAGCAACATATTGTTTTGGGATCTTTTGAGGCGGCGATGGGGAGAATTAATTAAGTGTGGGTCTTGTCAGGTATATTATGCTCCCACATAATTCCATTATACGGGTGCATACTCTTTAACTGCTTGATTATGTTGTTTGACCGCATAATCGAGCGGGTAACAGCCACCCAATTGGTTTGGGTATCAGGTAGGAGTACTCAGGCGAGTACTCGGGCGGGTAGAGTGTATTTTTGTACATTGATGCATGCCGTTGCATCTGCAGTGAAATGCATATCTAGAAGAACTGTCATATGTGCATGCTAGGTTACTAGGTAATCATGCGAACAAATTAGCGGCCAGCACATAAAAATATGTGATTGCATAATTATTGTGCACTCACATATGCGGTCAAATAATTATTGCGCACTTGTGTTTTTGGTCACATAATTTTTGCCCACTTGCATATGCAGTCAGATAAAATTCTGCCCTTGTATATGCAGTCACATAATCACTATATGGCCACATATGCATATTCAGGTGTTGTCGAGTATGAGTTTCAACTGAATATCCAGCCAATTTAACTCAAGGAGTGATATGTATTCTCTCTTTTTCACATTCTACTTTCATGATCTTCTATTTCAGCGTTTTTTTTTCTTGATATGCAACCTGTTTAATTTAAATTGTGCCTTCTGCATTTTGAGACTATTTGTTCCATGTTATGTGTATCCAATATGATATTTATCCATGTCTTGGACTTATATTGGTTTTAGGCAGTTGGGTAACATTTTATAAATATTTGCGTAATCAGTTTGGGTATTAGTCTCTAATTCTGTAGTTTTTTGTGCATAATTTAGTAATTAAGTGTGATAAAATTTATGGTTGCTAATGGATGATCTGTGCATATGGTCATGCCATCTTGCTTAGTAGGAAGAACGAGAAATAGGAATAGGACACAGACAACAGACCTGATACTTCCTATTCCTGCTAAAAAGGAGAGAGAGAAGATAACAGGAGATAGAGGTGCTTGATTTAAGTCCTGGCTTATAAATGAGTTGGTCCATGGTTGCTAGAATGAAACAGGCTAGGTGCCTGAACCTGCTTACATGTCCTTTGGGTTTCATCCTATCAGGTTATTTACCCCAGTGCCTATGTGACCTTAGCTTGTCTTTTCATACACCATTTTTAATTGTAGTTCAACAGGGTAAGGGTGATGAGGTGTCAGTTCGTATGCAATTAATTTCTAGTGACAGTAGAACATTTATGTGACCATGAGGGTCTCCGATGGTGTTTTGGCGCATGTTTGGGGGGGGTGGTGGGCAGTGCATATCAGTGATAACCTCTTCAATGACAGGCGAGATGACGATGATGGCAGAGTGACGGCATTGAGATGATGATAAGAAGATGAGACAACTGGCTTAAGGGCTTCAACTATGATGATTCGAAAAGACAACAGTGATGTTGAAGAAGAAGAGGGAACCGGCAGCTAGTTTGTTCTTTTTCTTCTTTTATTTTTCGCGGCTATTAGGGTTCGCTGAGTTTTTGGGAGCGGCAACTAGGATTTGGGGAAAGAAGATGTTTAGTGTTTCAGGAAAAAAATCACCTAAGTTTAGAGTTTCCTTGAGACACTGCACTTATCATTTTTATCACAAAAATGACTTAATTCTAGATAGTGAAGTCAAGTTTTATTTAATGGAAAGTAGATAGACGATACACTACATAATCTTTCAATATGAGAGTAAATACCTTTTCAGTAACTTTCCTTGTATAGCAACTATTCTAGTAGATCTTATCAACTGCCTCTTGGTTGTGCAGTTTAACTCAATGCCTTTTATTTTATGTAGCTGGTTAACTATTATGCGTTGTGCACCATACTATTCCAGGATGGTCTATATTTCTTCTAACAAAAATGATTTTTGTAATAATGTTTTTGTAATTTTTTCACTTGCTCAGTGGAAGTACACTTGCGCTTCATTGGTTTTACTGTAGGCCAAGAACTAGAATAAGTTGCCTCCTGAAAGTGGATATGATGATGTTTTTCTTTCCCATCCCGTGTTTTCTAATGTTTATTTCTAGGAATAATCTAATCTTGGTCCTCTATGCTAATTCTAAATAAATATTTTCATGTTTATGGGTAATTGAATTTTGTTATCAGTGGATTCAACTGCTACTTCTGTGAACTGTCCATGTTTAGTCACTCTATTTATTATGGTGCTTGGATTGGTGTGACAGCTTTGTTGCTTCTGCACGTCAATTAGCTAAAGCTTTGGAGGTGCCTCTGGTAAACGACTTAGGATACACGAAAAGATATGTTCGTTGCCTTCAGGTACACCGTTCAGTTACCCTTGTCATGTCATGAGTGTGTCCATGAATGCAGACATAAACATTAAAATTGAGAAATTAATATGACAACTAATATAAACTAGTTTGAGAACGACGAAATAATTGAAAGACATTCAAAATACAGTGTATATCTCCCCCACCCAAAGTTTCTAATGCACTAAAATCAATATTCTGTTAAATGAATCATTAGAATATGTCCCAGTTACTTAATTTAGAATAACATTTAAATTATAGATTTTGTGTTGCTTTGATCGATGACACAGTCATCAAGTATCCAAGTATCTTAAAGAGTCCATGATTAGGACCTTCTTGAAGCATGTCATTAGGGTATGTCTAACTGCATAACCAAATGTTGATTCCACTTTCAGTGTATATATTTATATGCTGGGATTTTTAGCATGTATATTTTTTTTATTTTTACAAAAGAATTTTGTAGAGGAACCAGCCCCTAACTTAGGCTCTATTTCTACCACCCACCCTAAATTGCCCGAGTTCCAAAAAACCAACCCTATCTACCATTCTGTTAGATTGTGTTTGGTTTGAACGAAAATGAAGGAAAAGAAAAGCAAATGAAGGGAGAAGTATATTTCCCTTGTTTGGGTAGGAAGAAAGTTAACATGAAAATGAAACTGAGGGAATCTGGAGTAAAAAAGCTACTTTCTTTTTCCTCACCTGAACCCAGTGAAAGTGAAAATAATATCGGGCCACCGCTCGACCCTGGCCTTCTCTTTCTTTGGTCTCCGACTCGCCGCTGACCTCTTCAGCATCAAATGGAGCCAACCATCTACCTTAGTTTACTGGGGGGCCCACCAGCAACAACAAAAAATCTGAACGACTCACATTGGGCTTTGAGTGGGCCCTACTAGGTTAATAGTAAAATGGGTTTGAAGGCAGATATTTCGTTCATGGGGGCTCACCTATAGAATAGAAAAAGGTGGTTTATTTAATACTATACTACAAAATAATAATAATAATAATAATCTTGAGAGCCCTCTCTATATAAATTATATATGAAGAAAAAAAAGATAATTTTAAACATATCAATATATTTTTAAAAGTTGGCAATTTCACACGTTAACTGTATTTTCTACCTCTATTTGATTGGACTGCTATTACTTTTCTTTCAACTTTCTTTAGCAGTTTTCTTCCTAACCAAACAACAAAAGAGAGATTATTTTCTTTTCCTTTTCCTTTCCGTTCTTCGCTCTTTCCTTTTCTTTTTCTTTTCTCTTCCTTTCCCACAAACCAGACAAAGCCTTAGTGTACAACCACCCATGACCCATGTACTTTTTCATCCAATTTCTCCGTCAATACGAATGAAATATTTACTATACCCTTGAGCTAAACGCGTTTGGTGTAAGAGCATTTGGTTTTTTCATTTTATAGTTTTGGGGCCATTCATATGAAGGCTTACTTAAAAGATTACAGTAAAATTCTTGCTTTCTTTGCCATAGTAATGTACGAGGCCTTAAGTTTTATGAGCAATCAGCATAATATCCTTGCCTTAAATGAATTTTGTTCTCCAAAGATTTAATAAATAAGTTAGGAACCTGTGTGTTGTTGACAGAAAATACAAGGAAGGAGAACTTTGTATATGAACATGACGCAAGGATTACATAAATTTGCAAACATTTATGGTGATATATGCTAAGAATCCATATATTTATTTAATTCAAAGTTCAAACAAAAATTTAAGGGTTCTGATAATATGAAACATAAGATTCAGAGGACAGGGAGACGGTAAGTAGTCAGCTCTTTCTGCCTTAGGTTTTATTTATAGAGCTGAACTTGTACTTTCACATGGAGGATCCTAGTGCAAACATATATTACTTATAAACCATCATTTAAGGATTTCAGAAATTGTTTGCTGGTCCAATCACTCACCACAACTTTTTTGTTTTTATTTATTTGAGTATCCTTTGAATCAGAATGTTTTGCTTCTCTTTGTAACCAAATGCACCCTAAGATCAGGAAATTCAGAAAAAGTGAACAAAAGGATGAGGAAAGGAGAAGTGGGAAAGGGTTGGGCGGGGGGGGGGGGGGGTGTACTGCTTAGACTTGTTGAATGCATCCATCACATGTAAAAATGTAACATGAGTGAAATTCTTAGAAGCCCCTCTTTCTAAATTGTCATCACATTTAATCTGACCAAATGTTTTAGCATCAGAATACTGGATATATGATATCACTGCTAACTTGCAGGTCCACGACCAGTAAGCATACATGTCTGGTTAATGTACAGTCTGTGGCAAGCTTCTCTAGTAATATCATATTGATCTATTACAAAAAATTAAGAGTAGATTTGGATGATTACAATATTTAAATGGTGATATCTGCATCCTTAATTTCCTTTCATATCTCAATTTTCCTCTTCCGTCTTTTTGTATGGTTATAATATTTATATATATGAACCTCTTTTATCTTGACAAGCATAAAAGTTCTAGAAACACCAAGGATCAGATCAAGGTATTTGATTTCACAAACAATAAACACCTACTAGTCTGGTAGTAGGACTGCTCTATAGTTTGGTAGAGCTGATGTTTGTTACCTTTAGGCCTCTAGTTGTCTTTTGATCCTTTCAATTGTTAAAGCTTGAACTAGAATGTGGCAGGATCATCAGTCGTAAGTTTAAACTGGTGCTACAGCTACCTCGTGATCAGGCACTTGGAAGTTCCTGTGGAAGATTATTTTCTTCACATCTACATCATGCATCTAAAAATCAAGTGTCCTTGTTCTCTTTACCTATTTATTTGTCCTTCATTTCATACTGAAATTCTATATTTTCCAAGATTTCCTGGTAAGGGGGTGAATATTGTTTGAAATCTGCAGATATCGGAGGTGGTGAATAGCATGAAAGATCTGATCGATTATAGCAGAGAAACAGGGACGGGTCCTATGGGTAAGATTTTTATTTTTATTTTTTATGTTGTTTGATATGTAACTAAAAAAATCGTATCTCACTGTGACGCCCCTGGGTTCACACAAGGCTGCAGTCCAAGGTGAAACCAAGAATGTCAAACCTGCCATGCACCACACCGTGCAACAACATGTTTCACCATCACAATTAACATCTATCTAGTAGAATCAATAACAGGTGTAGGTACAAAAGCAAGTAAAAGATAATACACGAAGGGCTGATGAAATGATAGTGATCAAATAAATATCTCATCATCCAACAAATAGAAATACATAGTCAATGACTGAATAAATAAACTGGAGTTCTTAACAAGTCTCAAATACAACCAGTCAGAGTGAAGGAAATAAGGCATACAGCCTTTACAACATCTATGAAATAGTCCTCAAATGTCTAACATCAACTACAGTGGAGCCCAAGGTAAATAATACATAGCTAAAATGTAAAGCTAAACACTAAAGTGGTCCGCTATCAACCTGCGACACTCCGTGCTCCTGGCTCGTGATCTGAAAGGGGGAGGGACAACGTGCGTCAAAGCGCTAGCGAGTAACATCACAACCAACCCCAAGGGAAAAGGGCTCGTTGTATAGGAAAATACAGATAATATATATTAGATCTAAAATCATTGATCTCACTGAAGAGGGTTTTAGTATTTAGAAGTTTACAACACGAGAATAGGTACGTCGAGCGAAATAATCCAAACAAGGAAACCCTCATGTATATACCTTATATCTCAAATTTATAAACTCCTAAATACTAAACCCAAGGTTCTAATACAGTAACAATAATAGAAGAAAAACAACAAACACCAGGGCATAATTACAGTGCTGTGACATAGCCAACATGAATATCATGTCATTACTTGCATGAATATCATGTCTAAATCTACATAAGTGTCAATACCAAAATCTACATAATTATCATGTCGTGAACTGCTGTATAAAAGTCACACGCAGGGTTAAGAACTATATCCGAAACATGAACCATATATTTTAGTTTTTAAACTCATGGAATAAGTGGCAATTGTCCAACACGAGGACCGAGAGGGATTATAGTCCAACACGAGGACTTTTATGGATTATAGTCCAACACGAGGACTGAGAGAGACTATAATAAAAGATCGCTACGATACATGTAGTGAAATCTACTTATCAATCTCACAACTAAATCAGTATAAAAGTCCCAAAATTATACCCCAGGTCATCTATCATGCATGGACACATAGTGGGGCTAATAATTAAGGTCAGATAATCCAGGCAAACCCTCGAACACGAGTAAAAACACTCAATACACAAAACTGCAAATTTTGCAACAGAGGGTTCGGCGGTCGACCGATCCGGTCGACCGAACTCCGATACGGGCCTGGCGGTCGCCCGCCGCGACTTATCGGTCGACTGACAGAACGTCGCGGTCGACCGATGAAATGTCGCGGTCGACCGGAGCCTTAAAACGAACTCAGCGATCGACCGCGCCGGTCGACCGCCAAGCAGACAGAAACCCAATCTGGGTTTTCTGTCAGCTGCTAAACCTGAAACAAAAATTTATATATTACGATAACATGAGTTTTAATGAAATGGAAATCATACTGAACAACAAAATCCCAAGCTTGAAATCTATATTTCCAAAATTTTAAATCCACGAGAAACAAATCCAAAACGTTTTGATAACTGTAAAGATGACTTAACTCTTGTTTAGGCAAATCTCAGATCTAGATCTTCTTTAACAGAACATGGGTGAGTTTTTAAAACATATAAAATCCCAAATCCATATTCTATGCCATAGTAAACTATTAGCTATTCAAAAATACGAATTTGGCTCCATAAAACCAATAAAAATTCAGTTCTTGACATGAAAACGAAAGGGGTGGGGGTTGGGCGAGAAATTACTCGCCTTGGCTGTTGACGAATGCCCTAGATCTGTAATAGGTTGATTCCCTTCGCTGGAATTCCAGAATCCCGCTGCAAATCCTCAAGAACTCCCCCAAATCACCAAATCCAAATTAGGGTTTTGAGAGGGGAGAGAAAGGGGGCTAGGGTTTTGAAATCTCAGATCTGGGAGAGGTTCTCTCGGGCAGAGAAATATATATATCAACTCACAAAACCCGACCCGAACCCGTTTGGATCCGAATCTGGAAAAACCTTATGACCGCTGATCGGTCGACCGGCCCGGTCGACCGCCACGGTCGACCGCGCCGGTCGACCGCTCAGCACAAAAAAAAATTTGCTGGGATTAAAATCCTTAGCCTGGGATTTTTAACTCGATTCCTCTCACATATAAGCACTTGTTGGGTTCTCAAACATAGATAATTACATTCATATGACATATATATGTGTATATATATGATTATTCATCACAAGGGAAATATTTACTATTAATAATTCACATATATTTATTATAGAAATTTTTGGGGTTTTACACTCACTGCTTTGTCTGGTCCTTTAATTTATCTTGATTCAGGTTAACTAATTTTAAAGGGTAATTATTATGAAAACCCCTTCAAGTTTGACGGATAATTATGGAAACCCCCTAACGTTATTTTCTCATGACAATAACCCCTACTGTTAAATAAACTGTTAAAACCCATTCAATTTCAATCTTTTTCTCTAAAATCCCCCTAATAGTGTTGTTCTTCTTCCTCAAAATATTACAATACCTATTTTTCCTCTCTTCATATCAAACCCCTAGTACCCACGACCATTGCAAAGAGGAAACCAATAGAAGATTAAGATGATCTCTTCAAATCCTTTGATTTTAGCCTCTATTGAGAATTACTCTCAGTTTCTAGTGTATGTTTGTCTTTGAGAGAGAGGAAAATATGTTGAGAGGAGAAAGAAAAAGGGGGTGCTTTTAGAATATCAATGGGTTTGAACAGTTTTTCTAACTGCAGGGTGTTCTGTAATGAAAAGATAACATTAGGGGGTTTCATAATGAGTGACCAAACTTCAGGGAGTTTCATAATAATTACCCAATTTTAAAGTATTTCATTTTTCTAGTATTAAGATAAAGGGTAATCTATAGGAAGGCTCCATCTATATCCTAGTTTTCAAGAAGGCCCCTCATCTTAAATGTTCAGCAAAAAACTTGCTCATCTATGATCATTAATGAAATTGATGTGTTACGATGCGCCCCCCCCCCCCCCCCCCAGCGTGCAGGGTTCGAAGGGACTTTTAAGCTAGTGTTTCCATACCTATACATCATAAATTCATAATAGGCTTGCCTTTAGGCCTCATTTATAAAGTTGGAATTCCCTAACTTTTGAAAAACTAATTTATCAGTTCATCTATTAAGCTAGGTTTGCCCAAGCAAATGACTACTTTACCCACACTAGTGGCAAAATTCCTACATTTACCTTTAGCTGTTCGCTTTTTTTAAATAAATTTTTAAGTTTTTTATGACTACATGGCATATCAGCTACATGTTGCCAAACATGTATTGATTTATCAGCTCAGATTTACCAAACATTGCCAAGCAGGTAACTGAATTTTTATCATAAAAGCAAAACGCCACAAAAAACTAACATAGCTTAAAAAGCTTCAGAAAATAAAAACCAAGCATCCTCATTGTTAGTTAATTTTACAATGGAGTTTGTTCTCCAGATGTTTGGAGAGAAGTTTGCGTGCAGAATTTTAGGTTAATAATTAAAAGCTTAGTTTTTTCATTTATCCACTATCTTTCCCGTCAGTTTTCATCTTTTCAATGCTCAAAACATGTGAAGTTCAAAGTGTACGTCTTTCCAGATTTCTACTCAAGTACAAACGTCCATATATATGTTTGAACTTTCGCATTACAAATAGCAGTTTTATTAATGGTCATAGACTAGGGGGTTTCTTTAAAAACATAGTGCAGATGAAGGGGGGTTCTTGTAATTTACAAATTACAACATTACTTTAACAATCTTTATCATGCATTTTTCTTCTCTGACACAGATAGCCTGATCAACTTTCCACGAAGGAATTCTAGTTCAGGACTCCATCCTCAACAACAAGCCCAACAACCCGAGGGACAACATCAAACAACTGCACAGAACTCAATTAATGGCCCATCCTCTGCCTCACCATCGACCTCAGCTGTCGCTCGCCTTCTCCACCATCAAAACTCTATGAATTCCCGTCAGGAGACCCAATTGGGCAACACAAATTCTCCTTATGGTGCTAACAACACTACACAAGTACTGTCAACAAGCTCCTCTGGTTCACTACCACAGTCCCAACCTAATAATAATCCATCTTCTCCTTTCTCTCCACCAGCACCACCCGCCTCAAACAACGCTACAACCCACATAAACTCCGTCACTTCCCCTGCAATGCAACAGCAGCAGCAGCCAGCACAGCCTCAAGAGACCGACCCGTCTGACTCACAAAGTTCAGTGCAACAAATCATTCAGGAGCTGATGATGTCTTCTTCACCGTTGAATGGTGGAAGTACTAACAATGCTGCTCTGAATGGATTTGCCTCTGGTATGAATGGAGGAGGTATGGCTAACAATACAATGGGCTACGGGACCATAGGAGGGATTGTGCCATCAGCTACTGTTAGTGGGCTGAGAGCTGCCATGGTGAACGGCGCAATGGGCATGAATGGGGTTCGGGCTGGAATGAATCACATTTCACATAATGCAATTGGCATGAACCATCAGCAACAACAGCAGCAGGATATGGGGAACCGTCTACTGGGCGGGCTTGGATCGAATAATAATTTCAATAATCTTCACTTTGATTGGAAGCCGTCGCCATGACCAGTGAATTTCTTCACCGGATTACTTCTCTAGCAGCAGCACACGCTATAAGACTGGAGAAAAATTCCAGGCTGCGACGTAGTTGACTCTACATGGAAGAGCTTTTCTCATGTATTGAAGGCTGCTGCTCTGTAACTAATGATTTCTACAGCGAAATAGATAGACCCCGAAGAAAGAGCTTTCGAGGGAGAAATACAGTTAAATCTACAACTACAAGAGGGCATCTGAGCCCTGCCCAAGGGTTGTTGGTTCATTATACACCAAAAGGAGAGAGACAAATTACTTCAGAGGGAACACTCTGATTCTGGTAACTACATCCTTGACTAAGGTTTTTTACTTTTTTTTTTAAAACCATGTTTCCTACTACA
>BQKN01065578.1:0-14695 GCA_022839385.1 Asparagus kiusianus | reverse complement strand
CCAATCGCCCTTGCAGTCCTCTGAGTTCTTTGAGATTCCTCGGAGGTTGTAATTCATTGATCGCCTTTACTTTATCCGGGTCGATGTGAATACCTTTGGTGGTGACGACGAACCCCAGGAATTTGCCACTGGACATTCCGAGAAAAGATTTGGTAGGGTTCATCTTCAGCTGATGGGCCCGCATCAAGTCGAACATGGTCTTCAAGTCTTTGATGTGATCATTTTTATCACGACTTTTCACGACCAAATCGTCCACGTAGCATTCGACGGTTTTTCGGAGATGTTCCTGAAAGATCTTCGACATGGCTCGCTGATATGTAGCACCTGCATTCTTCAAGCCGAAGGGCATGACTGTGTAGCAGAATACGCCGAGAGGCGTTCTAAATGCAGTATGCTTCTCATCATCTGGATGCATCTTTATCTGGTTGTAACCAGAGAAACCATCCATGAAGGACATCCTCTCGAACCCACACGTATTGTCGATGATAACATCCGTGATGGGGAGAGGAAAATCATCTTTTGGACAGGCTGCATTGAGATCCCTGAAGTCGATGCATATCCTGATCTTCCCGTTCTTCTTAAGGACCGGGACAATATTGGCAAGCCATTCGGGATGTTGCTCCTCCCGAATGAATCCTGAGTCAACGAGCTTTTTGACTTCAGCTTCGATTGCTTCCATCATTTGCGGACGAAACCGTCGTTGTTGTTGTTTGACTGGCTTGACGTCCGGCTTAATATTGAGACGATGCACTGCTACATTTGGATCGAGCCCTGGCATGTCTTCATAATTCCAGGCGAATACGTCGATGTACTCCCGGATAAGAGAAATCAACTCTTCCTTCTCTTCAGGTAAGAGGCTATCACTGATGAATATTGGCTTTGGATTCTCCTCGGTTCCCATATTCACCCGAACGACTTGGTCTTCGGTAGGAGGCTCTCTTTGCTCGAACCGGTCGCCATACTGCATGTTTAAGTGATGAACCCACGGGTCTTCCCATGTCGGCATCTCATCATCTTCTTCTATTGTCGTTGGATCAACCGTGACCATGTTCGACATCAGCTTTTTAAACACTTCACCAAGACTAGCGTCGGAATCCCAACCCGAAGAGTCGGAAGAATGCTCCTTGCTAGTCTTGTTAGCAATTTGGTCGATGATTTGCCAGCCACACTCATCATCTGATGAGACATAGCCTAGCCCTCTTTTGTGGTGATAGTAATTATCGGGTTTTTCCTTCGGTACATAGGCCATCCGGGGTGGAACCCGTGGACCTCGACCAAAGAAAAGACCCTCTCCGATCTTGAAGTCATAGCCATGCATTTCCATCATGTTGCGCGCTTTCGCATCGTATTTGGATAGATGACGGGCTGGTTTATCGTCGTCGTCTTCCTCTTCCATGAAGTGGTCGGGTATCGGAGATGCTCTTCCTTTGCCGTAGACGACCTCCTTTCCACCCCCAATCCCTGCGGGGATGATGAGCGTTGTTCCGCAAGGGTCGTGTACCTGCTTCTTTGTCAAACAAAATGATTGAAGAGGCATATATAAATCAGGGTTAGCATAGAGTTCGTTGGTGATATCATCAAGACCCGTCGAGTACTCTAAATCATCGTTTATTGATAGTTCTTCGGCAAGTTGCCAATTACAACTATCTTCCGATGATTCATCATCGTCAAGATTGATTACAATGGGTACAATGTCGTTTAAAACAAAACCGCCATCGTAATCAAGCCCTGGTTCGGTATCAGCTTCATCTCCGCTGTCCGTTCCTTGGGCCGATGGTTCAGTATCGGATTCAGCGCCGTATAAAAGGGAATCGGTGAAATAATTCTCCAATCCCTTGAACGGTTGCTTATCCGCGACCACCGTCTTGACTTCATTATCTGTGCCCACGTATTTGAGGCACTGATGCAGAGTTGACGGAACTATAAGGTTACCGTGGATCCAAGGCCGACCCAACAGTAAGTTATAGGATGTTTCCGCGTCAATCACATAGCATGTTACTTCCGACTTCAAATCCCCAATCTGGCATTTGATTCGGATCTTCCCCAAGGGTTTGGACCCGCTGGTGTTGAATCCGTAAATCGTCGTGCCAGTGGAAGCTAACTTGCTAGTCGGGATTCCGAGATGGTGCATCAATCGGAATGGCATGATGCTAACAGCGGAACCCAGATCAACTTGGATCCGGTTGACAATGCTGGAGCCAATATGCCCGGTGAAGTACAAGGGCCTGTCATGATTTGAGTTCTTTGTCTGCATATCTTCTTTGGTGAAAGAGATGCAGGGGAAGTGATGCGCCGCCAGATTGCATTGTTGAGCTGACGACTCCAGTTCTTCGGACGATGGTTTGATCCGAGTCAAGAAGGCTTCGGAATCACTCAAGGCTTCTTGTAGTGCTTTCCGTGTATCCTTCGACAATCGCAGCAACTCGTACAGGGTTATGCGAGCCGGGATGTTGGCCAATTGCGCCATAATGTCGAAGTGAGGTGGAGAGCTTGTATTCCCCGGTTTGTCTCGTCCAATTGGATGATTGAATCGAGATTGCCTCGGGTTCTGAGCTTCTTGACGTAGAGGCTCTTTTCCTTTATCCTTCTGCGGGATTCTCTCCGTAGCCACTGCAGGTGTTGGGGGAATTGCTGAAATTCCTAACTCTGCCAGCGTCTTGGAAGGTGGGGTTTTAGTACCCAATTGCTCGGAAGCATCCGGATACTTGAAGTGATATTCGTTCCCGCTTCGAGTTGCAAAGGCTTCCTGCTCGTCCTCAGAAAGCGGGAAAGTCGGAATTTTGTCGTCATCCACCCCCGGTATGGCAGAAGCACCGTGGCACGATTTGCCCTTCCTCTTCGACTCCTTCTTGTTCTTTGTGGAAGAGGTCCCGGCCCATTGCTCATCTGTGATCAAATCCGGATGAACCCACAAGATCTCGCCATTCGGGGCTGTGTGTGGCACAAGCCCTTTCTGACGCTGTTGGTGCGGATCATCGTTCACCGTCTTCACTGCCGCTTTGATCACCGACTCGTGTTGGAACCAACTCGAGGGAACAGATCCAAAGCTAATGGATACGGTGTTTGCGCCCATCTTTTTCTCTTTGGGCTGCTTCATAGTAATAACCCCAACATCGATTAGGGCCTGAATCTTATCTTTGAGGGCGTAGCATACCTTGGTAGGATGGTGCACCGCTCGGTGGAATGCGCAATATTTAGGATCATTGACCCTCTTGGCATCTTCTTGATCCTGAATCGGCGGCAACTTGATCTTGTTGTTCTCGACCAAGTACTTGAAGATACCGGGGATTTCATCCTCCTTGAACGAGTAGACCTTTGGGAACCTCGGCTCCCCAACCTTTTGCTTCTGGGGCTGTTGCTGCCATCTCGGTTGTTGAGGCGCCCTCTGTTGCTGCTGCTGCGGCTGCTGCGGCTGTTGCTGCTGTTGCGGTTGTGCTTGCACTTCAAAGACTTGATTTGCGACCACCGCATTCGCATGCGCCTTCCCTTTACCCTTGGGGGTAAAATTTGGTTGCGGGGCATTGTTGGGTATTTGTCCCCTCTCTGCCTTTTTCCTCTTGAGGAATCGTTCAGCTCGCTCCCCACGCATCTTCAAATCCTTCCAGGTTTTGGACGGTGCCATTCCCATGGCTTCGAGGATGTCGAGCGTGAGGTTGTTGTGGCAAGTCTCAAGGATGAAATCCTCGCTGACCGGATCCCTGCAATTCATAGCTTTGTTCCGGAACCTCTTCACGAAGTTTTCAACCGTCTCGCCGTTCTTTTGCTTTTCATCGAACAGCGTGCCGATTGAAACTTCGGTGTCATCATCAAAGAAATTGGTTAAAAACATGTCCTCCATGTCATCCCAGCCGTTGATGCTCCCAGGCTTGAGACGGCGATACCAATCGAAGGCAGCTCCGCGAAGAGTGCCGACGAATGACCGCACCATGAGGGGCTCATTCTCGGAAATGATTCCTAAATGAGACTTGAAGTAGATTAAATGCTGGGTAGGGGAACCCTTCCCATCAAACGGCGTAAAGTTAATCAGATTAAACTTTGCCGGATATGGGATCGATTCCCACTCCCTTGGGTATGGGCAGGGTATACCAGACCTTTTTACCTCTTGAGCACTCATCAACGCATTGATTTTGCTCTCCAAGTCTTTCATCTTCCTGTCCTCACTTGTCTCGGTCTTCGAGTGGCTTCGAGGTGAGGTGACATGGTCCTCTTTTGCATTATCCTCTGCGGGACCACCCCCAGTGCTGGTGTTGACAGGAGGGACGTTGACATTATCCCCTTCCCGTTCATGCTCCTCTGGATTGCGTTGGCTCGGTTCTCCTTGGTGAACCGTCATCGCCGCGATCTGTTGGTCGTGCATCTCCCTCATTCGCTGCATGGCCATCTCCATTTCAAATTTGAAGCTCTCCTTTTGCTTGGCCAGGGCTTCTTCAAGTATCTTCGACACTTGTTCGGCGCTGATCATGAGCGATTCATAAGGTTGGCCTGCACTTGAAGCCGTATCATCGGATGCGACGGCGGGGCAGGTATCAGAATCAGCATCGGATTCCTCTTCTTCTAGGGAAAGTCCCTTATGTACTCTTGGGTAATTCTTTCGTCTGATGGTTCCCGACCGCAACCATGTCATGCATCGGGAAGCCTCGGCAAGCTGATCCAAGTTGAGACGTGGTGTTGATCCCCCTCTGCCGGTCATGTTGACTGACACTTTCGAGTATTCATCCTCTCGGCGGAGCGGTTTCTTCTTGTGGAAACGCTTCGGCTTGGAGAGTCTCTCGAACACCGAGATTCTTGTTGGGGTCTGAGCACAGCAACACTCGGACAGCACTGCCTTGATAATGTTGGCACACGGGCAGCGGGACTCCATATCCTGCATGTATCTCTTTCGAGATTTTCCCACACCCCCGGCCCTGTAGTACAGCTCATCAGCTTGATAGCTGGAGCAACCTACAGAGTGTTGGTAGGTGTCCCTCGGTATAACACGCTCATCCTCAGACGAGAGTGTTTCCCTTTGGGAATGCAAAACATGGTTAGATTTTTCAAGAGTGGCCCGTTCAATCTTACGCTTTTGGGAGCGTAGAAATCGAACGGGCTCTTTCAGTTCGACTCGCAACTCAGTGCGGTCGGTGATAGGGGCTTTCCCTTTTTCATCTTTCTTGGGGGGATTGATTCGACCCCCGGTCTGGTTTTTAACTTGGGGACCTTTCAATGGTCCCAGCCGTTCTTTGACGGGTATTCTTCCTCGGTTCTCCGGTAAGGGACCGAGGCGACTCGTCAAAGGAACCTGGGATCTTGAATGATCCCCTTTTTTACCTGGCCCTGTTGAGGGTGCCGGTACAGGAGGAGTAGGCTCTGATTTGGTTGAACTCTGGGCGATAATCTTGCCCTTCTTGGTTTGAGGTGTTGGGTTTG
Organism: Asparagus kiusianus; assembly: GCA_022839385.1. Lineage (NCBI taxonomy): Eukaryota > Viridiplantae > Streptophyta > Magnoliopsida > Asparagales > Asparagaceae > Asparagus > Asparagus kiusianus. The sequence continues at coordinate 9,289 of BQKN01065578.1, read as the reverse complement.
TTTTGCGTACCCACACCAGTTTGCTTGTAGACGGTGTTTTGACCACCGTTCCTTGCTGCATCTCCTCTGCCTTCTTTAGGAGGAGCCGGGCATGTGCAAGTAGAGCGCGGCGCTTCTTGATTCGCTCCTCGAGCGTGGAGCGGTTCCTTTTGACTCGGATCCACTCGTTTGCTTCTGATTTGGAGGGGAGGTTGACTGCTTGCCGTTGCTCTTGTCGCTGCCTCGACTTCAGATCCTCTGCATAGCGCACTCCATCTTTCGACTCCTTAGCCCTGGCGAGCTGTTGAGCGAGGCGTTGGCGGCGTCTTTGGATCGCCCTTTTTGATGGAGTTGGAGCAGCATCACCCATTGCCTTTGGCGCTGTTGGATCTACGTTCTTGACCACACTGATCGACGCAAGGCCGTTGTGTGGTGCAAGTGTAGCAGCAGCGACGGCGGGGTCTTGAATTGAGGAGTTGGAGATCCCGCAAGCCCTTTTTGGAGATGGGTTCTTCCTGCGCCGATGCGGAGAGGCAGATCTGGAGGAGGAGGAGGAGAGGTACTCTTCATACTTCTGCTGGTCGAACTCGTACTCGACCTCTTCATTCACCCGGATCTTGAAGGCCGGTTGCGTCACTCCGATCTCGGCAGCGTGATCGGTGGCTCCCACTGTGGTCGCCAGCTTGTTTCCGGTAAAAGTTGCTGTTTTCATTACTTTGATATCTGTTACAACTTCGAGCGTTACAACAGTATAAAATGAAAACAAAGGGGTACAACTTAAACGAAAATAAACACGAGAGCCCGGTTTGGTACGGTCTCGCTTGCGTGGGTTGTTGGCCTGTGACGGGGACGTCGATATCCGTGGACCGCCGACTCTTCAAGATCCTTCCGGGAAAATCCGGCAGAGCTTCGTCTATCCGCGTGGGATATAGAAGCCGAACTTCGTTGATCCGCGTGAGATCTAGAAGCGTAAAGCGTATATCTCGGTTAAACGAGATAGTAGCTCTTCTCAGTGTCGCCTGCGAAAGGCAACACCAAGGACAGAAGGGGGTGAATGAAGAAAGGTTGATGAAGACTCTCGCTCCTAGATCCGGCAGGGCTTCGCCGCTCTCCTGCAGACTCTGACTCCTCACTCCGGCAGGGCTTCGCCGCTCTCTTGCAGAACGATCCTTGGCTAAGATAATTCAGCCTTGAATCGAGTGCAAAATCAGGAGCCCTTCACAAAGGAGGCCAAGGGGGCTATTTATAGCCAAAAGGAGAGGGGGGGGGCTGATGTGAGACACCCCCCTTGGGGTGTCTTGGCTTTGCCAAGACGCCTCTCGGGTGTCCCGGGCCTGCCGAGGCCCATTTGGGTGTCCCAACGCAGTCCGAGGTCCTGCCGTTGTCCTGCTGTTGTCCCGCCGTTGACTCGCTGTTGACTTTTCGTCCGAACTCGGATTTGAGTGATTTCGGATGCGTTAGAATCGTGACGGCGAGCTCTGTAGGCCCCGATGGTTGGGTTATCCGTGGGGTGATCGGGGCACAGCGGGCGTTGGTCCAATTGCGGTGATCGCGGGGTTTTCGGTCAACCCGTATTCTCGTGATTCTGACATTCTGTCGGCTCACGTAATCCGTCGGTTTGCTTCAGTCGCTCACCGGCGTCATTTGAGCTCTTGTGAACTGGGTAGCGTCGTTCGATCGTCGATCGTTAACACCGAGCTGTGAGTGGGGACCTATTGGCAATTTTCGATGCCTACACAAATAATCAGCCTCTAGAAATAAACTACATTCAGGAAAGATCAGAAGAAGAAGAAGAAGAAGAGTCTGATTTGAGTTTTGAGGAAATTTTTGATGAAGAGTTAGAGTTTTTAGAAGAAGCAGATCAGGTCATTGAGAATAATAAAACTGTGTTAAACATTTGCTGCTTTGAATTAAATTTTGAAGAACTCTTTCTTGATGAACTTAGATTCTTGGAGAATAATCAACAACCAAATTTTCAGAACTTCACAGAAGAATTGGTTGTTAGAAAACAAAACTTCACAGTACAAGAGTCTAAGTTCATTAAGAAATGTAAAATGCATGACACTAATAATACCTACCTTACTTTGTTGCAAGAATTACTGAACACCCCGAAATACTTGGAAATTCACATTATTGATTATATTATTCTGAATTTGTTTAAAATCCGGGGAAGAATTTTTAACAGTAAGGTAGGATTCAATATAGAACAGGAACTCTTCATGTTGAATATTTCATTCTACATTGTTTATTTTGTTTATTTTAGAAAAATAAAAAGAATTTATTCTTCTCTCATTTGAGAGTTTCTTGTTTAGTTGTTAAAAAAAAAGAAAAAAAAAGAAAAAAAGAAAAGAAAAAGAAAAAAAAGAAAAGAAAAAAAATAAATTTTTGATTTCATCCTCCTCAGAGCAAAGGTAATTGTAGATTTTTATCAGCCGACCAAATGTAAGTGCTTCACTTCTTATCTGCTTTACTTCATGCGTCATAGAGTTTGCATTGAGGACAATGCAAAATTTAGGTGTGGGGGTAGGAATTAGTTATTTTCTCTCTTTATTTTACATTTTTAGTTATAATTGTTTCCTTTAAAAAAAATTATAAAAATATCGTCACTTGCCAAATTGATGGAGTTATATAATAATTGATTTATTTGATAAATTTAAAATTTTCTAATCCCTAGTTAGTTATTTACTTAAGTTCACCTTTTATGATAACTCTAAATAAATTTCTTAAGAAATGATTTTTAAAGTAGTATACTTTACTTAAGCCTTAACTTGGACTTTTATTTAAAATAATGAAATTTTTTTGCATGCTTAGCTTAGAGTTGAAAATAATTTTTCAAAGTGTCTTGATTTACATATTTTTTAAAATATATATACATATACAAAAAAAATTTGCAAAAGAAGAGTGCGAAAAATGGGCACCAAAAACAAAAAAAAACTCTTGAATTCTAGGTGATTCTATATTATAAAGCCTAAGCTGACCGAGTAATTAAGCCCAATGAGTATTTCCATACTTAATGGCCTAAGCCCAATTGGGTTGGGATCCATTGGCCCAAAACTCGTTAAAAGGTCACTTAGAAAGCCCGTTAAAGTAGAAAAAAATCACCAAGGATGAAAGAGTTAAAAAAAAATTTTAAAAAAATAATAAATGTTTTATAGTTATATATATGGTCATGGAAAATATTTTAGATCAAGCAACTTGAAAATTATTTAAAATAAAGAGTTAGCATGTTCTTTTCAAAACTTTTAAATTAAATTTCTAAGTTTGGTTTGATTTTGTATTGCTACAATAAGAAGATTTTCTTGAAAATATACCTTAGAGTTATATATAAAAAACGTTTTCTTGAGTGATAACTAGCTTTAATTAGATTGTCTAAAGTTATCAAGTGAATTTAGTTATTTACTGACTTCTTTAATTTGGTAAGTTGACCGAATTTTATGGGTATATTCACTGCAAACCCTCACGAGACTACAACTCGTCCACTAGGGTAACCTAGGGGTTTAAAGGCTTGTTGTATGCGCTAAATACAACCGCGATTCCTGCGAAAGTGAGTTAGGATTTCTTTCATTTTTCTTTCTTTGCTAGAGGACTAGCAAAAGTTTAGGTGTGGGGGTATTTGATAATCATATTTTATTATAATTTTATACCCTCATTATCTATTTTATATGAATAAATATGCTACTAATAATTGTTCTTATCTTTAATTACAGGTTAATGAAGAATAAATCTCAAACTCCAATCTCTCAACAAAAAGCCCTTGATTTAATAAAGAAATAAAGCCCATGAAGCCAAAGGAATTCTTTCAAATATTTAATGAAGAAATAAATCAAAGCCCAATGGCAAAATCAAGAGAAAATGTCAAAGCCCAAATGTCAAAGCCCAAAAGTCCAAGCTAAAGCCAAAGACCCAAACCCAAAAGCCAAATACAAGAGGATCTGCGGACAGCACACGGGAGAAGGGCAGGCATCGATGCCTGCATCGATGGGGGCATCGATGCCTACATCGATGCCTGTATCGATGCAGACATCGATACCCTGGGCAGTTAGTTACGAATCTAAGGCTGATTTTTGATGTTTTTGGATAAGATTTCAATCCAATGGCTCTCATTCACTGATATTTACTATAAATAGGGGTAGAGAGTAAGGGGTTAGAGGTGTGAAAATTTTTATAACTCCTTTTGGAGAGGAGGGCTACTCTTAATTGAGAAGGCCTTCTAAATTTGTAACTTTTGTTATAATTAATAAAATAATTTTTTTACCACTTTAAATTTTTCTCTTCTTCTCTTTATTGGATGATAAAGATGAAGATGAAGATGAAGATGAAGAATTATTTGAAGGTTTGCATTTCTCTTTTATTTCTTTTTTATTGCTTATTAGCTTAGGCTAGAACCCTCTTGCCTTAGATTTATTTCATGCTTATAGAGTAGGTTTATTTTCTTGTATTTAATTCTTGTAATTTATTTTATAGTTTAGATTTTGTAATTTATTTTATAGTTAGATTTTAATTTCTTATACTATTCACCTTGAGGCTAGAACCCTCTTGGGTTTAGTTTTTCTTTTTGTTTATTTTTATTTTGTTTGATTCGATTTTAGGCTAGAACCCTTTAGGGAATCACCCTTTTCTAAGAAGTGGGTTCAATTGTCCATATCTATAATTGAATCCACCATCTTTAATTTCTTGCATTTTCTTTTATTCTTGAATTTTGTTCATCATTCTTGACTTTTTTTTGTGTCTTGATTTTATTCATTTTTTCCTTTTTGCCTTATTGATCACACTCATTCTTTGTCACATCCACTCTCACTTACATTTTGTGCTGCTTTACACACTATCACTTTCACTCTCATTATCTCTCCACAATCACATTTATTCATCACTCCTTTTTGTCACGCACACAACATAAGAACCGATTTTATATTTTCTCCAACAAAAACACCTTCCTCTTGGGATCGATATCTTTATACTATAACTTGACACGGTTGTGCACTTGCAACCTTTTTGGTCCATGTTTATGCCGCACCAAATCATGATTTACGTATATAAATAAGTATACTTGTCTACTACTCTCTCCACTAACAGTAAATGCCTTTTGAGAGGCCAAAAAGTTCATAATCTGTGTTTGCAGCTGAATAGGAATCCAACGCCTACAAGATTTCATTATTTATCTAGAAACTATTACAAAAGTAGTAGGGCGGATCACTGGCATAAGCTCCTCCTAAATATCCTCCCACAACTCCTTGAAAATATGACCATCCAAAAGATTCATCACTGTTGTAACAACCTGCATCACCTGCTTCGTGCAAATCCTCCTACGGCATGTAAGAGGGTACTCCCGAGGGCATTGTCTATGACATCGAGATCGACGGAGGCTAGAATAGTGTAGACAACCTCCGAGCTCCCACTTCCATCCACCTGGTCTTCTCCTTTTTTGGAAGTCCACAAACTAAATGGCTCACATTATAATTCTCCTCTCTAGTCAGGGGCTCCTGGTTTTGTGCAACAACCTCAGCATATGCCTTTTCTGATGCTTCCTAAGAGACAAAAAGATGAATATATGAATTGGTATTTCAATAATAAAGATAATGTAAACCTTCAAAATTAGTTTCAGTATTATGTAATTCATTTGGATAGAGTGAAAGTAAATACACTGTTAAACTACCTGCATATTTTGGGCCAATTATAGCTTCTTTTTTCTACTCCTAAAATGTCATCATACCCCTTCTTAAAGTAAACCATCGTCTCTTATGTAGTTCGGGAAGTGGGATAAAGGGGCACTTTGAGATTTACATAGTTATTTATTAGTTTTATTTATCAAATATTCTGGGAAGTGGAGAGAATATATATAGAAGATTAAAATATTTATATCATTGTCCTACAAAATTGATCCTCAATTTGGGCAAATAAAGTAGTCCCCGTATAATGATCATAATATTTTCTCAATCTATTTTGTTGCTTTCTCTGATATTTTTTCTTCAATAAGAACAAAGAGAATTTTAGTACAATCTATAATGTACAACGAAATATACCACTAAATTCAAATAAATAACTTGAATCCAATTTCTATTAATATAATAGTCATTTGCACAGTAATAACTTATTTTTGATAATATACCTTTGCTTTATAAGCATAAGCTCAATTTAATTATTCAAATGACATCTAACTAATCATCTATACTAGCTTAAGACTTTTGGTTTCCTTAAAAATTATGCATTTATAGATATTTACCTTGTGCTTCTCCTAGTCCCATAGTAATATATAGCTAAATGATCTGGGTCAATCCTTGGATCTCGCTTGTAGATCCTCTCTAGTTCACAATGTAACTTTCAAAGCATTTCTTCTTTATCTCATGTCTCCACTCTAGAAGAGCATGCTTGAACTTTCCCATGTATCCAAACAAAAAATCCCACCCTACGTGATTGTATTTGATGTTGAAATATCTTTAAATATTGACATATAGTTAAGTAAGACCAATCGACCAAAAAAAAAAAAAAAAAAAATTTACCCAACGATCTCGATATATACTCTCCAAGACATGAAAGGGCTGCTTTCTCAGCCTCGTAGTATAGATTAAGATAATAACTCCTCCGTACCAAGTATCCAAGATATGAGATAAAGTTGTTAGCTCATTGCCCAGTTGGAATCCTGCTGTATCCTCACCTTACAACTGCACGATAACCATCCGGTGTTAATTTCTTTTTAAACTCACTTCCATTGCGCCCTTTTTTCTTGAAAAGTTTATCTCCTACAATAATAAAAAAGTATTTTTTATCCACTATAATACTGGACAAGCATTTAGGGTATCTACAGTAACTAAAAAATATAAAATTATAAGTCAATTTATCAAATCACTATCTAATTTCAACTGTAGCATCAGCTAGTATATCATCAATCTGCAACCTCCAATCATCCAACCATTTTTAGCCAATTTCTATTTCTCCATATGATTGAGGCTGTACCCCTCGGCAAATGCTGGTAAAGACCAGCGCTCAATCCTGGGAATGTATGGTTGAAGTACTGGAGGCTCTGCATGTAATGGTACGGGCGATGACTCATCCTCGCTTTCACCTAAAGAAATAAGTTATTATTGTGTATATATCATAATAATAAATACTTAAATTACTTTATACCTCCGATCTCTGGAGATGATGCATGCTCTTCCCTGGTTGGTCAGTCATGACAGGGGCTTTCGAATAGCATCCTACTCAAGTTTTTAGACATCTGCAAGTTGAGTAAATTTACAAAACAATATATTATATATCTATATGTAATTTAGATTGGCGAAAATAAAAACAAGATATATTATTGCTGTTAGCCTTTATGTTTTGATGATGTTTTACAACCACCATTATCGGTACTAATTGCTTATTGAGTGAAAATGTAGTGAATACATATATCAAGCATGTTAGTGCCACATAATGGAGGATTGGATGGAATATACACTACAACGATGATATCCAAAGGAGGAGGAGGCATAGTGATGAAGCAACGTTATCTCAAGAACAACAAATTCAATTAGAAGCTTCATCCAACTCAAGCTATATCAAGACTCAAGAATTGTATTCTCGTGAGGATATTAGCTAGTTTTTTATTTTTTTCTCTAGTGCTAGAATGTAGGCAAATAGTTTAGATTTTATCTGAAGCTATTGGGATATCAACACACACATTTTCATACTAATAGTTTTTGAACGTATTTCACAAAATACTATTTTTCACAAGTATGAGGACCTATTTGCAAAATTCTTTTTCAAACAATTTGTTTTTAGTGTTAAAAATATTTTACAAAGTCTCACAATTTTCAGAAGTCAAATGAATATTTTACAAATATTTTAAGTGAGTAAAAAAACTGTGTTTTGGATGTATCAGACTGCGGTCGACCGCACCTGGTTTCATTCGTCAGTAGGCAGCAGAGACTTTCACGATCGACCGCCACAGTCGACCGTGAGCTCAGAATTTTCCACGGTCGACCACCACGGTCGATCGCGAAAGTCTCTGGACTTATACTGAGTTTCTGGGCTGTCTCGTGGTCGACCACGAAAAAGTCACGGTCGACCGCCGATTGTTTTAAACGGTCATCTGGTACAGTCATTCAGCGCCAATTTCACATGATCTCAGCGCCGTTCTGTTTCTAGGTTTTGGGGGATTAGGTATGGGTTTCAAACAGCTGTGTTTTCCTATTTAAACCTATACTCTTCTTCTTCCTCATTATCCCAGCTCTTTCAAAACATTTCAGAGAACATTTTTACAGAGCTCAATTTTCAAACCTGTTCTTTCTGAGTTTTTGTGTTTCACATCCCAGCTTCAGTATGATCTTCTTTTTGCCATAGGGACATTGTAAAGAGAGGGTTCTTACACCATTTTTACTATTTTGAGAGTTTGATCTTGTGTAGATCAATTGTGTGGGAGTGTGATCTAGTGAGATCAATTGTGTAGTGTGAGATCGTGAGGGGATCGCTGTGTAGAAGAAGTTCCGGCTTCCAAACCGGGTTGTGTAGTGGATTGTAGGCATCGAAAATTGCCAATAGGTCCCCGCATATAGCTCGGTGTCAACGAGCGACGATCGAACGTCACTACCCGGTTCACAAGAAATTCAAATGACGTCGGTGAGCGACTAAAGCAAACCGACGGATTACATGAGCCGACAGAACGTCAGAATCACGAGGATACGGGTTGACCGAAAACCCCGTGATCACCGCAATCGGACCAACGCCCGCTGTGCCCCGATCACCCCACGGATAATCTAACCATCGGGGCCTACAGAGCTCGCCGTCACGATTCCAACGCATCAGAAATCACTCAAATCCGAGTTCGGATGAAAAGTCAACAGCGGGACAGCGGCGGAACAACGGCACGACCCCGGGCTGAACCGGGGACACCCAAACAGGTCTCGGCAGGCTCGAGACACCCCCAAGGGGTTGTCTCGGCCAATGGCCGAGACACCCCCTAAGGGGTGTCTCGGCCACAGCCGAGACACCCCCTAAGGGGTGTCTCTCCCCTTGGGTGTCCATGAGGCCCCTAGGTTCTCTCATTTGGCTATAAATAGCCCCCTTAGCCCTCCATTTACAAGGGCTCTTGATTTTGCTCTGATTTAGCCTTGCTTTTGGGAGAAGAATTTCTGGTCTTGGGATTATCCTCGAGATCTGAAATTTCGGAGTTTGGAGCGGCGAAGCCCTGCCGGATCGAGGAGTCTCCACCGTCATTCACCCCCCTTTCCTTAGTGTTGCTCCTTAGCGGTGACACTAAGAAGAGCTATTATCTCGTTTTAGCCGAGATATACGCTTATAACCTCTAGATCTTGCGCGGATCGACGAGGTTCTG
>BQKN01065577.1:485943-497551 GCA_022839385.1 Asparagus kiusianus | reverse complement strand
CTCCTCATCTCCCTCCTCTCTTCCTCTCAAAAACTAAGAAACAATTAAATGAGAGGAAAGCGAACAAACCCACCGATGCCACGAAGGTGGAGAAATCCTGAAGCCAACATCCGATTGAATGCCTCGTCTTCAGAAAAGAAATCGAAGATATGTAGGAAAAGAGGCGCGAAGAAGAGATGAGGCGGGAGAAGAACAGCGGTAACAGCCTCAACCCAGATCTAGGGTGAGTACACCATGGCGGAATCGAATAAGAAAGAGGAAAGGGAGAGAACAGGGAAATGTCAGCTTTTTGCCCCAATTCCTCTCAAACGGAGAGGATTTGGGTTTCCATAAAAATCCATTGTTTCGAACACTTTATGGATTTCATAATCTATAAAAAAAATTTGAACCAAACTCAAGATTAGAATTCATTTGGAATTCTTTAATTACGAAAATGCCACTGTCAGGTCCAAATATCATTCCTAAACAAACAGGCCCTTAGGATAATTAGCACTTAAGTACCTTATAGTTTATCCTACTTTACCCCTATATATCCTAACTTATTTTTGGTAGCGCCTATATGATAAAGTTTCTTAAAGTTGCTACTTTAGTATCTCGCGTTATGCAAACATAAGAATATTTTCTCGAATATTCTGATATAACTCATGCTAAAGTTAGAACTTTTAATGTTTGTTAAATTTATTGTTAAACCTTCCGAAATCTCTTTTAAACTTCAAACTCAACATATGGTAAGAATTAAAAGTTTTAAAGCTAGGCTTTGAAACTATTTAGAAAAATATTTTCATCTTTAAATTACAAAAAGGAACCGAACAAAAAAGTTGAAAACAATGTACTTTGAGAAGTTCATTTTCTATTAGAACCTACTAGTGTGCGTCCCGTGCGAAGAACGACATTACATTTTTTTTAATTGCCACAGTAATCTCATTTTTAATTGCTACCGTTTTTAAAAATACCATAGTTTTTTAAATGATACAGTAATATTTTTAAATGCTACAATAGCTCACCTCTATTAAAGTGATATATTTTAAACCGTCGTAGTAAATTTTTAATAAAATATTACAGCATTCGCTTATGTTACAATAATATTTCTTTGAAAATATTACAATAATAATATTATGGTAAATTACTATAGCATGAATAGTGATTCTTGGACCCTCACATTGTTGGAGAAGAATAGGTTGCATGAGAGCAGTAAGCTTTGGCCTTTCAATGGACACAATAGGAGGGTAAAATTTGGAATTTATCGTCATCACGTGGCCCAAAGTTCAGTGTTCACAAGCGGACGGTTCGAATAGGAATTCAAACGATCGAGGCACTATTTAGCCAAAAAGTCACTCCAAGATATTTCTATTAAGGGCCTGTTCGTTTGGCTATAAAAAAGTGGGAAATCAAAGAAATAGAAAAGTGGGAAATCAAAGAATTGTTTTGGGAGTGTTTGGTTTGCTAAAAAAAAAGGAAATCAAAGAAATGGAGATGAAATGAGATGAGTTGTCACATTATTATTGGATGATGTGAGTGGTTTTTTAAGAAAACTAGTTTTGATGTGTTCGGTTGGCAAAAAAAATAAGGAAATGAATTATAAGAAACCTATTTCCTGTAGTTTTCTTGTTTTCTTTTGTTCGGTTCATTCTTAAAAATAAGAAATGAAATAAGATGAGATGAGTTGTCATTGTATTATTGGGTGATGTGAGAAAAATTTAAGAAATGTGTTTTCATAACTTTTTGGGATGAAATGGAAGAAATGAAATGTTAATGAGATGAAGTGAATTGTTATATTATTTTATTGGATGATGTGAGTGATTTGAAATGATGAAAAGAGATGAGTTGAGTGATGTTTGGATGAAAATAATATTTTATTAGGGTGATGGATGAGTTGTTAGATGAAAATAATATTTTATTAGATATGGTGGATGAGTTGTTAGATAAAAATAATATTTTATTAGATGATGTGGATGAGTTGTTGAATGAAAATAATATTTTATTGGATGTTGTGGGTGAGTTTTAGGGATGGAAATGGAAGAAATGGGTTATTTGGAGATTTCTTGGTTTTCCATTTCCATTTCTTGGTTTTTAGGAAATAACCGAACAGCCCCTAAATTAAATCCAACAGAAAGTCTATCACCTGCCTCTGGGAGGTCGGAAACGACACAACGAGACAAAAAAGGATCACTCCCAAAAAATCCCCCAATTTTATATAAAATTCCAAAAAACCCCAAATTCCTTCACCCCAAACCAAACCAACCCAAACGCCCGTTATCTCTCCGTTACCTTACCTTTTTTATATCTCCCTCCCTCTTCTCACCCTCACCCTCACCCTCATCACTCCTACTCTCTCTACTCAAACCCCAACCCCGATCAAATCAAGATGCGCGAGATCCTCCACATCCAGGGCGGCCAATGCGGCAACCAGATCGGCGCCAAATTCTGGGAGGTGGTCTGCGCTGAGCACGGCATCGACGCCACCGGCCGCTACCAAGGCGACAACGACCTCCAGCTCGAGCGCGTCAATGTCTACTACAACGAGGCCAGCTGCGGCCGCTTCGTTCCTCGTGCTGTGCTCATGGATCTCGAGCCCGGGACCATGGACAGCCTCAGATCCGGGCCCTACGGCCAGATCTTTAGGCCCGATAACTTCGTCTTCGGGCAGAGCGGCGCTGGGAACAACTGGGCCAAGGGGCACTACACCGAGGGAGCGGAGCTGATCGATTCGGTTCTTGATGTCGTGAGGAAGGAGGCGGAGAATTGCGATTCGCTTCAAGGTGAGATTTTTGGTTGTTTTTGTCTTTTGATGGCAGATCTGAAGGATTTGGATGGATTAGGTTCAGATCTGATGATTTTGAATTTAGTCGATTTTGTTGATAATATATATATTTTTAATCGGCAGAGGTAAGAGATGGGGGCGAATTCGCTTTTAGATCCAGATCTAATCATTATTTTCGTTAACGTGATAATTAATTGATCAGATCTTGAGCTTTTTGGCGTCAGATCAAAGAATGTATTTATGTTCATCGATCAAAATTTCTTAATTATTCTTCTCATTGCTAATTGATCAGCCCAGATCTAGATGATAGACCTAAAGATTGTCCACTTGTGATCTGATTTGCTGATAAATTATTTTTATTGTTCCATATCTAACCTCCAGTGTTCAGACCTGAAGTAATTTAAGAAAAACAATGGCTCTGTTCTGTTATTGATGAATTACTCTCAGAAAATTATTTCTAGAGCCTTTTGATAGAAAAGATGTTACAAGAATTATATTTCTCAAGCTTCCTAAATTATTGATCTAAGAAACACAGTTTGTTAATTTAAAGGATAAGAAAAAAAAAATATATAATGTCTATCTAACAAGGTTCACACTCAATTCTGAAGTAATTCGGGGAAAGAAATGATTTGATATAGGCACACAGTACAACTCAAATATTCTAAATTACTTGGTCTAAGATGTGTCCGACCTCACTCCTTAATTTTTGGTGAGAATGGTGATTTTTAATTTTATCTTTTTTATGTATTTTTTTTTATATCGTGTGGGCTTCTGAATTGTTTGTTCCTCAGCTAACTTCTGTTTGGTTTCTTCGCAGGTTTCCAAGTTTGCCATTCCTTGGGAGGTGGAACTGGATCTGGAATGGGTACGTTGCTGATATCAAAGATCAGGGAGGAGTATCCTGATCGTATGATGCTCACTTTCTCTGTGTTCCCGTCGCCAAAGGTCTCTGATACAGTTGTTGAACCCTACAATGCGACCCTTTCTGTTCACCAGCTGGTGGAAAATGCTGATGAATGCATGGTCCTTGACAATGAGGCGCTATATGATATCTGCTTCAGAACTCTCAAGCTAACCACTCCAAGCTGTAAGGATCTCTTTTGTTGTAGCACAGTTAGTTTTGCAGTAACCTTTGAGTCATATTCACTGAGTCCCTGATGCAGGTTACATTTTATTTTGATCTAATTTTGCGCCTATAAGATCTTGCTTTGAACAGGCGCGTACGAAAGGGTATTTTATGATTGCCTTCTTGCTATTACACCTGTTTTCTTGCTATCATATAGATATTTTACAACAGTTGGCTAGACTTATGTTATGTCTGGATCTGCCAAAGTGATATGCATGTCACTAGGATGTTCATACATGGGATAAAGTCAATTCCCATTGACGGCATGGTCCATAGTAATTCATGACTAATTCAATATCTCCCTGAAAAGTCAATTGTTCTTGAAATCAATCTTTCTTTTCGAGTAGAATTGGTTAGATATACCTCACGCGTATCATTAAAACAGATTTAGGTGTGAACATGGTAATCTAGCCTGCCACACAAAAAAGTATCATAACATCATAACTCAACCAAAATACTTAGGCACAAAAGCCCAAAATGGCTCAAGAAAGCAAGCCTCAAAAAATAAGCTTGAAACGCTGTCCTTGAAATCAATATCATAAAGCTAATTTCTGTCATTTTGATCTTTCTTTATTGTGTTACTTGTGTGTATGTTTACTTATGCACACGTAACTTTTATGTTATATATGATCAGGAATCAACTTTTATGCATTTGTTCTTCTAATAGTGGTTACTCTATAAACTAAATAGAAAAAGTTGATTCATTTTCTTACTTGATGTTCGCTGAACCAGTTGGTGATCTCAACCACCTGATCTCTGCTACCATGAGTGGAGTTACATGCTGCCTCCGCTTCCCTGGTCAGCTGAACTCTGACCTCCGAAAGCTTGCGGTGAACTTAATCCCCTTCCCCCGCCTCCACTTCTTCATGGTCGGCTTTGCCCCCCTAACCTCCCGCGGGTCCCAGCAGTATCGTGCCCTAACCGTCCCTGAGCTCACTCAGCAAATGTGGGATTCCAAGAACATGATGTGTGCTGCTGACCCAAGGCACGGCCGCTACCTCACAGCCTCCGCCATGTTCCGTGGCAAGATGAGCACCAAAGAAGTAGACGAGCAGATGATCAACGTCCAGAACAAGAACTCGTCCTATTTCGTTGAGTGGATCCCGAACAACGTGAAATCCTCGGTTTGTGATATTCCTCCGACCGGGCTTAAGATGGCGTCAACTTTCATCGGAAACTCTACATCGATTCAGGAAATGTTCCACAGGGTTAGCGAGCAGTTTACTGCTATGTTTAGGAGGAAGGCTTTCTTGCATTGGTACACCGGGGAGGGGATGGATGAGATGGAGTTTACTGAGGCGGAGAGTAATATGAATGATTTGGTTTCGGAGTATCAGCAGTACCAGGACGCGACAGCCGATGAAGAGGGCGAGTACGAGGACGAAGAGGAAGGCGATTACCAAGAGGCTTAATCTGCTTTGCTTAGGAGTTACTATGTTGGGTTTATATATTGTATGGTGTAAGTTTGTTGTTGTCTCTACTGTTGAGCATGTTTCTACTCTGTGTTTTGGTGCTATATTCAGTACTATGTATTGCTTTAGCCTTTGATTTCATGTACGAGAGATGTATTCTGTGTTGAGCTTCACTCGATTGCGCGTGTCTGAGTAAACCCTGTTATATTGTGATTAGTATCTGAATATTAAAAGTTATACTTTGCCTGTCAACTGCATTGTTTGTTGTCCTCTCTGTTGATAAAATGCTCCTGATGTGTGAAATGTGATAGTAGAATTCTTTCCGAGATTCTTGAGATTTAATAATACGCGAAGATAAGTTATAGACCGTTCTTCATGCTCGCCTCATTACAGTAGAAATGTTATTTAATCATCTTACAACTTCTGTTAGCCCTTGCAAGAGGCAAAGAGTTGCAAACTTACAGTTTAGATTTTGTTCTGTATATAATTAGGAATTATGAGTTATTTTATATTGGGTTGGAATATTAGGCTTGAATTCATTTTAGCTGCCCTCTGTAAACTACTGGGCCTTTGGTCCAATTTGCGTGCGTTCTTTGAGGCCGACGCAAGACTTATTAATTAACACACGATTCTTAATATAAATTGAATTGGCGGAAAAAAAAAACGATTATAATATATAGAGATTGGACTAAACACAAAAAAAGAGAAACAAGAGCGATGAAGCAAATTCTCTTTCTTTTATTTATTTACACCTTCCCCAGTTCAACCAATTACAAGACGCATGCACGTTGGTCGTACGAGCTAAAACATGTACAATTTAAGTGCCTCGCATCCTTTCTTTATTCTCTAATTCTTTCCAAGAACAGCAGCACTCATCCTTCTCCTGATCTCCTTCCTACAAAATATAAACAAGCTTATTATTAGTTTCACTGCGTATCAGAGTTATAAGAAGCCAAAAATAAGCTGTTATTTAGCGACGACGACGATGATAAAACCTATTGAAAATCGGATATGAAATGAATCATAACCGTCCATTAAACAACAGACAGTTCTGATCGAGAAAGAGTTACCTTAGTATGTCCCTATCGAGAGTCGACGCGGAGAGCATGCCCCTGTTCTCCTCCGCGCGACGAAGGAGGTAAGGGATAACTTGATCCACAGTACCGTAGGGGAGGTACTTGTTCACTTGGAAACCTGTGTTTTTAAGCCCTAAGGACAGTCCATCAGCCATTCCCATGAGCTGAGCGAACTGCAAGTTTGGGTTCCCTTTCGATATTCCGAGCTCCTCTGCCTTCGCGGCCGCCGCCTTTCCTGCGGTAGATCAACAGCATTCATTTAATCAAACAGTACCAAAACAGACTCTACGGTTTGATACTTATTTTGGGTAAAATTAGATGAACCCTTTTAGGTTTGGGTATCTCTCAAATAACCCCCTTAACTTCCAAAACATCATTAAAAAAACACTACGACGCGTACCTGATTCGACATTGTGCGTCGCCAGAACCAGCGACGCTGAACCTCCAGCAATCCTCTCCAGCATAAGCGACGCGCATTCATCGTAGCACCTATGGGTCTCCCCGATGCTCCCATGTATCGGTGACTCAACCCCCAACACGGCCGCCATCTCCCTCTCCCTCGTCATGTACGCCCCCCTCACCAGCTTAACACCCACCACAAACCCCTCCCTCTCTGCTGCCTCCACAATCCCCGCCAGCCTCTCCTTCGCGTCCCTCAAATAACACTGCACCGTGCCCAACACCATCGCGCTCTCAGACTTTGGCTTCTTGTTGAATTCTAGAGCTGCGGAGTACGTGAAGTAGTCGATTGCGGGTTGCACCGTGGAGTACTCCGCGTCGATTAGGATCGAGAGGTTGAGCTCGGCGCAGCGGCTGCAGAGGGTTGAGAGCCTGTTAAGAGATTGTTGGAGGTTCAACTCCTCTGTTTCTGTCAAGGGTAAGGGCTTCGTCGGGGTTTGGTAGAGGGGGCTTGAGTCCGAGAGGACGGGGATTGAATGGGATTTCCATGGGAGGTTCATCGATGGGTCTTTTTGTTGCCACCGGAGGAGATCGCTGATGCGTTCGAGGAGGGAGATCGGGCAAATTGCTGTGACTTTTACGCAGGCCGAGCTCACCTTAGGAGGGGGAAAAAAGAGAGAATTTGAGCAATCAGTTTGATTAAGGGTGGTGCTACAGACACCCAAAAAACATGGGACTCTACATGAGACATGTAAGACGTCGGCTTTCAAACCCATGATGGGTGGTGCTATAGACACCCAAAAACATGAGACCATACATGAGACATATGAGGTGTCTGCTCCCTATCCCATGATGCACTATTCAACCTTGTCCCATGATACATTGTTTATGAACAGTGCGCATCATGAGACAGGGAGCCAACACCTCATTTGTCCCATGATTCTAATATAAGATAGTTTATAATAAAAAAACTACAGTCTAACGAATTAATTATGACATAGGAAATAATCTTTAGATAGAAGGAACCAAAAAAAAAAATCTGATTGTATTATTAAGGTGCCGTTAAATATATCTTTGTTTGTTATATTCTCAAATACATTGTTGGGCAGTAGGATCTGTGGCGCAATGGTAGCGCGTCTGACTCCAGATCAGAAGGTTGCGTGTTCGATTCACGTCAGGTTCACACTTCTTTTTATTTTTATTTTTATTTTTTGCTTTATAGCTTTTATTACTTTTAGGCCCACAGGGACCAGGAAGCATTTGAGGACCGTGCAGTAGCTGAGCTGTCAACTTGCTGCCTTAATGTCTCGTATTATTCCATACACGACAAAACGTAACCGTAATTCCAACCATAAAATTACGTAACTGCCCCTGTTAACGTGCCTCCTACTAATTAATTAACCACAACAACCTCACCAAATATTAATTACGGCCCATTGAATAGTGCTCACGTGCTCCCACATCTCACGTGCCAGAATCTCATCCGCCGCCCGTCGAGATTCTTCATTATTTAGTCCACGAGCTTTGCTACTGGGACCCAAAATATGGGACCAATAGGAGGGACAAGTGAGGTGTCCCCCTTCTATTGGATAATGAGTTGGGCATCATTAATGATGGCCAACTCATTATCCAATAGGAGGGGGACACCTCACTTGTCCCCTCTATTGGTCCCATATTTTGGGTCCTTGTGGAATTTTTCTTTAGTCCACTCGAGGTTTTTTAACTTTTAATAAAATTTAAGCAAAGAAACGCGAATTACAAAAACTCCCTCTTAAATAAAATTTAACTTTTCCAATTTCTTTGTTTGGTTAGTTTAAATAGGAAAATTAGGGATCCCAAAAAACATAAACCCAAGCTTTTTGTTTTGGACTTGGTTAGGGATCTAATATTTTGGGCTATAAAAAAAATGGATCGAGTTGGTGACGGTGCAAATTTCTTTTTATTTACAAATCTCTCTTTCTCTCACTCCTTTTTCCAAAAAAAACCTTATAGATCAAACCTATATAGATCTCATCAGAACCAACATTAATTTAAGGTCGAATGAAACACATACATAAAATCCTTTTCTAATAAATAATCGAGCTATAAATTTGAGAAAACAACAATCATACAAATTAAACCCGCCTAGCCGGAGTAAAATCTTATAATTATTAATTATTATATCGGAAGCTTCACTTTTAATGTATTAGCGAAATTATCTGTCAACCATGCAAACCGCAGGGAGATCTTCTGTATAATAAAAAAAAGAAAAAAGAAAAAGATAAAAAGAACACTTACCGCTGACCGTGGCAACGATGACATCATCTCGACCATCTCCAAAAACCCACTCAAATTCCTATCGCACCCACTTCCATCCTCAGCGTCCTCAGACCCATAATCCAATATCCCCTTCAACCCCATCCCCTCCAACTCCTTAACGGTTCTGCCCACTTCATCCAAACCCGACCCCGCGCAAAAATGCCCGTAAACCGTCCCCTTAACCACACCCATTAGGGCCTTATTCGCCAACCAGCTTGATTGAACCACCTGCGAGCGGACTGTTCTGATCCCGACATCAACCAGAGGTTCGATCGATAGGGTTTGGAGAATTGCCAGGGACCGGATCAGCGATCGGGTTGAAATGGAGGAGAAGATTGGTTCGGTGTTTGAGAGGTCGAGGATTGGGTTTGGGTTTGGACTTGGAGCTGGGTCGATGAGTTTCGGGGTTAAGGTTATCGGGTTTGAGGTTAGGGTTGAGAAGTGACGAGCTAGGGTTAGGGTTAGGGCTTTCTTGGAGACGACGGCCATGTAAAAGCGGCAGAGATTTCTTTCTGTGAGAACTTCCGATGAGTTTTTGGGGGAGGGTGGTGGTGGTTTTTTTATAGAGGGGTGGGGGTGTAGGATAAGGAGTAGGTTGTGCGGGAGGGTAAGGAAACGTGGGAGCTGAGTCAGGGTCTAGTGGGAAGGAGGTGGGGGTAAAATAGTAATTTGACGTGGCTCTGGTTGCGCTGTAATGGGAAAGAATCGAGCGTTTCTTTTTGTGTTGAGGGTAAATTTGTTCGAATAAGTTTCGCAAGTTAGCAAATAGAGGCTCCGGAGGATTTGGAGGTTGGAATCTTTGGGTGAGCTCTCTCTTTTTGACTGGCTAGGTTCAGATCACAGATTCACTTGGTCAGAGGTGGAAAAAAAAGAGGAAAGGAATATATAAAAGATTGTTTTGGAAAAAATTTGAAGGAAACAATAGTGAATATTGATTTATACATGGTAATAGTTTTTACATTAGAGATTCATATTTTCCTGAAAAAGGAATATATCATAGATTCATTTGGGAAGAAAGTTTAGATGGGATTAATTGTCATTCAACAGATAATCTTTTTAAGAGAGAATATAGTTGTTACTAATTTTCAGAGGGTCATATTTTGTCCTTCTAACGAACTTTGGGAAAAAATACAATTTTTTTTTATCTAAGATAGTTATGAGACAAAAGGATAATTCTATTTAAGACATTTCTTAGTATCCTGTCGGTGATATAGAACTACCCGCTCAGATACAAATAGTTATGATAGAATTTCAGAAACGCGATCTTATAAAAACTTTCTTGTGTTAAAAAAAGAAAAAGTTAGACGTTTAACATTGTTTAGTAAGGATCTAATATGAGCTGGGGTTAATTTAATAACTTTAAAAGGCCAGATTGTAATGAACCGAGTGTACTAGATATTTTCTTGTATGAGGAAGGCGTAAGTTGAGAATGAATTAATTCGTCTAGGAAAAAAGTGCAAGTTAAGGAAAATTTTGTTCGAATAAATTTAGTAATAAGTGAGTTAATAGAGGTATAACGATTTTGGAATAAGAGAATCATTTGTGCGCTTTCTACCTTTTTCTCCCCCTCCCTCAAATGAGATGCAATAAAGATTCACTTTCTTAAAGGAAATATTTTATAGATTCAATTGAGAGAAAAATTTATAGAAGGAAGCAGTGGTCAATCCTTGTTATTTTGAAAAGTTTCTTGTAGAAAATATGGCTATTATCAATTTAGGTGCTAATAGTTTACATTAGAAGATTTCACTTTTCTCTAAAAGGAAAAAGGTCAAAGATTCATTTGGGAGAAATCAGGTGATAATAATAATCAAGCCACGTGCTTTTAGAAAGACCGTGGAACATGCGATATATGTGATGGTAACCATTATAATAATCATGTCTTATTTAGATATTAGTCCCTTACATCTTCAATAATTCCATGTTAGTCCCTCAAATCTCAACAATTGCATATTAGTCCCTCAAATCCCAATAAGTCTTGCAATTTGTTCGCTCAAAGACCAAAATACCCCTTAGTTATAATTTCTATCTTAAAATCTATCTTGTTCGAAAAAGGATTATTTGCACTTGGTACTCTAAAGTTTACATTTTTTTAACTTTAATACTCAAAGATTTTTGACATTTTGATACCCTAAAATTTACAAATTTTTTTACTTAATACACTAAAAGTTACACATATTTTAATTTTGATACCCTAAAAAATTTGACACTTTTGTTATGATAAAATTTATACATTTTTTGATGCTTTAAAGTTTTATTTTTAACACTTTGATATCCGAACATTAGTGTATCAAAGTTTAAAATGAGTAAATTTTATGGCATCAAAGTTAAAAATTTTTGGAGCCTTAATTTGGGATGTGAAAGTTGAAAAAATGTGTAAACTTTAGGATGTGAAAGTTTAAAAAAAGTGCCAAAAGAACTTGGGATATCAAATGGTAAAAAGGTTTAAACAACTTTCAGAAGATGTAAAATTTAGAGTGCTAAATTATAAACGGTTTTTCTATAGAGTGCCCTTGGGCACTCTATAAGAGAGGAGAGA
>BQKN01065577.1:427784-453917 GCA_022839385.1 Asparagus kiusianus | reverse complement strand
GATCATTATAGCATATATTATGAGATTCAGGTGTTTCATATTTTAAAAGCTCACCAATGAATTCCATTAAAGAGATCTAGATCTGAATATGTTTTTAAAAGGAGTAAACTCCTGTCTTTTATTGTTTTAACAATATATACATCATGTTTAAATTTGTTTGAGATCTTAGTAATGATTTCTAAATGTGAAAAATTTTCATTTTTATCTATTATACGACATTTTAAGAATGCTATGTTGCTGTAAACTCAAAGAGAGAATGGAATATACAGGTTTCGAAGCTGACAGAAAAACCCAGATCTGGGCCTCTGTCTGCTTTGCGGTCGACCGCACCGGTCGACCGCTGGGCACGCAGAAGGGGCAGAACTCGTCTGCCCACTGCGCGGTCGACCGGGTCGGTCGACCGCGATGTCTTGGCGGTCGACCGTGAGGTTTTCTGCTGCATAGTGAGTTTCTACTCCGAGTGCGGTCAACCGGGTCGGTCGACCGCCGCACAGTTTTGGTGCACAGTTGTTGTTGTTGTGTATTTTCGTGTGTTCGAGGGATTGCCTCGATTATTTGATATTTAGATTTCAGTTTTACTATGTATCCATGCATGATAGATGACCTGAGGACACCAGTTTAGAATCATACACCGAGACACGTGTGAAATTTGTATAAGTGTATCTTTTCACATATCTCATCGATATTTACTATTTGGTCCATGTGTTGGGCAAACTATATTATTTTAGTCCTCGTGTTGGACTATAATCCATTAAAGTCCTCGTGTTAGACTATAATCCATTAAAGTCCTCGTGTTGGACTATAATCCATTTTAGTCCTTGTGTTGGACATTTACCTATTAGTACATATTGGACATTTGTTAAGCTATGAGTATGACACTTATCTGAATCAGGACATGACATGATTACATGAGATTTGGACATGATAGCTATCTAGGCTGGACATGACACTTATGTAATTTTGACCTTTGACACTTATTTGGTTATGACATGACACAGTATTTAAGTTCTAAAATGGGTTGTATTTATTATTGTTCCTGTATTAGATCTTGGGTTTAGTGTTTAGGGATTTACAATTTGAGATACAAGGTATATACATGAGGGTTTCCTTGTTTGGATTATTTCGCTCGACGTACATGTACTCGTGTTGTAAATCTCTAAATACTAAAATTCTCGTTTGTTAGGATCTATGATTTTAGACTATTACATATTAATTGTATTTTCTGTATACAACGAGTCCTTTCCCTTGGGGTTGGTTGTGATGTTGCTCGCTAGCGCTTTGACGCTCGTTGTCCCTCCCCCTTTCAGGTAACGAGCCAGAAGCCCGGAGAGTCGTAGGTCGATGGCGATGCACTATAGCTTCAACTGTCTATTTAGTTATATTTTTATTTATGGAGCTCCACTGTAGACTTTGTTTAGACCTTTGAGGACTTTATTCTAGATGTTATAAAGGCTGTGTGCCTTATTTCTTTACTCAGACTTGTTGTATTTGAGATTTGTTAAGAACTCCAGTTTATTCATTTCAGACATTGACCTTGTATTTCGGTACGTTGGCTGATGAAATATTATTTTGATCTCTTTCATTTCATCGGTTATTTCTTATATTATCTTTAACTTGCTTTTGTACCTACACCCGTTATTGACTCTACTAGAGTGATATAATTGTGATGGTGAAACATGTTATTACACGGTGTGATGCATGGCAGGTTTGACATTCTTGGTTTCACCTTGGACTGCAGCCTTGTGTGAACCCAGGGGCGTCACAATGGGTAATTTTGACCATGAAAGGTTTTTCCTAAATCTAAAAGTGAGTATGATATTTTTTGTAAAATTTAGTTTTCTAGGGGTTGTTAGTAATTTTGTATATTCATTTTTGTGTCCATCGGTTAGAAATTCTCATGGTATTTTTTTATAAATTATGAATTTTAAGGGCTTTTTTTAATTTTTTAAACTTATAAGCTTTTTCTACAGATTGTAAATTACTTATAGACTATTTATAATTCTTATGCTTTCAAATTACTAATGATTTTAAAATTCTCAGGGTGTTATTTATAAATTTTGAATTTTAAGGTTTTGTTTGTAATTTTTGAAACTTCAAGAGTTTTTTCTTTAAATTATAAATTATGTAGGGGATATTTTTAATTCCTATATTTTCAATGTACTATTAAGTTAGAAATTATCAGTTTTTTTGTAAATTTACAATTCTGAGGGTTTTATTTTGTAATTTATAAAAAGTTCAGAGTGTTTACTACAAATTTCATAAACTTTTGGGGGTTGTTTGTGTTATTTGTAGGTTTTTAGTGTGTTTATAAGTTTAAAATTTTGAAGGTATTTTTTATAAAATTTGAATTTTTAGGGGTGTTTTTGTAATTTTTAAAACTTACAAGATATTTTCTCCAAAGTCAAAAAACTTTTAGTTTCTGGCTGGCATATATATTTTAGATTTCTCACTGAATTGAAATAAGTAAAATTTATAATTTTCAAGATGTTTTAATAAGATTTTAAATTTGTAGGGATGTTTTTGCAATTTAAAAAACTTAGAGATTTTTTTCCAAAGTCCAAAAATTTTTAGGTACTGGCTAGCATATATTTTTTAGATTTCTCTGTGAACTGAAATAAGTAAAGGATTTGAATTATATCAAACGTATTCTCTTTATCCAATAACATGTTAAGTCTCATTTTAAATATGATAAATTATTTAGTTACTAATTCAAAGAAGATAAGATAATTAGAATAGATTAGGATAACAATATAATATTTAAAAAAGTTGAGGTTAATACTGACCATGAAAAGATTTTTCCGATCTCGTACTTTTAAAGAGAGTATGATTAAATAAATAAAAGAAAATAGTTAAAAAAAATCACATATCCATCAAAACTCATTGTGCTCTCATCTCGAATTGGGTACAAGTGAACAAAGAATCTCACGGACAATGTTCTATGATAATATATGTGTTCCCAGTCAAACATTGCTTGGAATACTAGATGTAATTCGCCTATTTTCCTATATTAATAAATATCTCATTGCAATGAAGATTACACTAGTAGAAAACTGGGCATTGACGACGGGAAAATCCGTCACCAATACACATTGGTGACAGAAAAGGATCCGTCGCCAATAAGTATTGGCGACAGGGTTCCCCGTCGCCAATACTTATTGGCGACGGACGTTTATTGGCGACGGGGTTCTTTGGCGATGGTGGGCAACCGTCGCCAATACTCATTAGCGACGGGGTAATCCGTCTGTTTTCGTCAAAAGTTGTCTTTTCCATTGCTTTCAAACCTGTTACACCGTTTATCGATTACAAGTTCAAACTGAAAAATAAAAAAGTTGATCTTTTTATAAGATCTTCTTACAATGAAAAATAAATATTACAACTTTATCAAACAAAACGCAGCAGTAGTCTATCTCCCGTTGCTTTGCGTGGGATCTTTGCATGTGCCGGGGACGCGTTAGTCCGTGGACCACCGCAGATCAAACTCGATAGACAATATAATTACGCTCTTGTTTCACGAAGGAAATAATTACGGAAGCGACAATCACGACCAAGCGAGATTGTGGCTCTTCTCGAGATTAAAACCAAGTTTAATCCGGAGGAAAGAAGGGGAAAGAATCACAAACCTTTCGAAGGGCTTTCTTTATGAAAGTGTTCGCCAAGATCTGATGATTCTCCTCTGAAATTCGTGGTTAGATGGACAATTTTACAGCACCTCGCCTTCTCAACTTCAGATCCTCTTTAAAGAAGACCCTAGGCTTCTATTTATAGGCCTTTGGAGATGTGTTTTTGGATAATAACTGATGTTTAAACGTCATATGCAGTTAATAACTGCTTAAACGCATTTAGGGATAACCTCAAAACAGATAGGGAGGTCTTGGGACGAAAGAATCCTTAAAAATCATCGAAATTCGCGTTTTAGGAGGTTTGGGAGTCAAAAGGAGTCCTGGTGGCTCGGGACTGTGCGAGTCACCATTAGGTGGCCCGCATGTGTGCGAGCCACCATTTCACATGCGAGCCACCATTTGGTGGCTCGCATAGGTACGAGCTACTATTTGGTGACTCACGCTTACGCAAGCTTCCGAGTGGTGTTTCGTTCATCTTTTTGATATTTTGACGATTTGTGACTTCTCCAGTTCACTCGTTTTGCGTATGGTTCATCGTTTCGCTGACTTGTATATTTTACTGATCCACTTTGTACACTTACTGGTGTTGGATAAATTCCCTTGACTTGGATAATAACATTTATCGTCTTCTCGTTGTCTTGAACTGTGTTTGGGGAAGTTATGGGTAATTTTTAACGTCTACAGATACCCCCTCCAAAGTGTTTCAGTCTCGTTTCTTTTATAGAAGTGCCTGAGATACTTTGGACGTGATAGGCCCAACCTTCAGTCGGTGTAAAAGGACCTGTCATTGGCTTCAGCTCTTGACACCTTCAGTCTTCGATCTACTCACCATTTGTCGAATAGATGAAGTTCTTACGGTTCTGCGTTTATCGTCTGACCGCTGTCAAAGTCTCGAATTGAAACTCATATGTTGATTGATCTCATTGATTTGACGTTGAACTGACTATCTTTGTTAGGAATTCATTCCTTATTTTGGCGAATTTTGACGATGCGTTGACAGGCGTAAACCATAGTCACAGTTTATACTCATACGTCACATGGAGTCTACACAGTTTAGGCTCTTAAGGCGTTGGAGCTGAGAGGACCAGTTTATACTCGTATACTCTTAGGAGTTTTGGGAATTAGTTTAGCCTCATATACCCATCGGAGGTCGTCGGGTTATCCTTAAGAATATTCCACACGATATTCCCCAGGAACTTCCCGTCGAGGGTGGGAAACAATTTAAACTCATATACCCATTGGAGTAAGAATACGGGTGCCTTATATGTCGAAAAATATTCAAAGACGGATCAAAACACCCGTAAATTGGCCAAACAGCTTACTACACGTGCAAGCCAGCCGATAGTGGCTCGCATGCGTGCGAGCCAGCAAATAGTGGCTCGCATGCGTGCGAGCCAGCAAAAGAGGTTTGAGTCGACTTGGATTTGGTTCGATTTTGGGCGGTTCAAACCGGTTTTGGTTTGGTTCAGCCCCAATTCGTGTTTAAAACCAAAAGTCCGCCATTTTTTCGTCTTCGTCTTCTTCATTTTCTTCAGTTTCCTTTTGAAGAATTCCTATTTCTGAGAACCCCTAAGCTCTCTCTCTCAAGATCTTTCTCCTCTTTAAAGGCGTTCTTCAACCTTTGATTTCGAACAGCGAGTCCACTTCGAGATCTAGGGTTTCGCTTCTTCATTAATCGGGTTCGAGCTCTGTTCTTGACGGATTCTAGGTAAGACCGTTCGTCCTTTCTTCAATTTTGATCGAATTTTCATCTTTGGACACTTGATTTATGGCCGAGACTCTCACTATAGATCTAGGGTTTTAGACTAAAACCCTAATTCTTGATTTCTTGGTCGGTTTTGAGATAAAGACCTAAAATTGAACTTAATTGTATATGGGGTCGGACCTGCCGTTTTGAAACATCCGGTTTGATAGGAACGAGCTTGGAAATTCTTGAATTTTGATTCTTGAATCTTGATCTTAAGGGTATAGCCGAAGTTTTAGTTTGGTTGAAGCCTCAAAATCTCGGTTGCATGTAGGTTAAATCGAACCCCTTAATTTTGGACTGTCGTCGATGTTGTAATCTTTAACTGTTAGGTTATTTATACTTTGCATTTCAATCGAGTCAAAGTCCTTGGATTGTTTGAACTTGGTTGGGACTCGTTGGATTGAGCGGGAATTGAGTTCTCAACTTGTAGAAAACATTAAGGCTCTCAACTCTTGAATTTGTGTTTGGCTGAATCCGGCTAGCCTTAAGCCTGCAATCCTTGAGTTTTTAGCCATGTACGAGAATCAAATTTGTAGGCACGTTGAGTTTTCTTGTTTGGTCACGTGCATGTCTTGAGCCCCAGTTCCGAGATATTTGGCTTAAATTGTTGCACGACCTGTTGTGGGTTGAAACTGTATCGGTATCGAGCCCACTACTTAAGTTTGATCAGAGCACAATTTTTTTCTTGCATTAATCTGATACTTATCAATTTTTTTGTCGTAATTAACTTGTTAATTCCCTTTGCAGACATGTCACCCAAGAGATCTCGCGTTGTTCGAGGCCGTTCGGCGACTCAGTCGCCCGAACCGGCGCCGTTTAGCTGCACAGGTATATTATCGTCGCTTCTTTTATTCACGAGTTAAATATTGAGATATCACATTGCATATTGCATCCCCGCTTTGTTCTCCTTTGTGAGGCAATTGGGAAGAGCCGCCACCCTCCTTCATGGGGTAGACGCTTCACAAGTCGTGTTTTGCTTGGTCAAGACATGACTGAATTAACTTGGGGCGATTTCCTGCTGTACTATACTCCGAAGGATAGGTATATTATCGCGTTGTTCACGCGACAATATATCCCGTGCTTCGTGTGTATAGTGTGGCTCTTAATCGTCTCGCCTAGTTAACCCATCGTGAGTACGTATTTGGTATAATGTCCTCGTTTTGCTCTCCTTTGTGAGGCAATTGAGAAGAGCCGCCATCCTCCTTCGTGAGGGTGAACGCTTCACAAGACGTATTTTGCTTAGTCAAGATACGTTTTAAGGTAATATGGGGCGATCTCATGTTGTGTCATATCATACAGACTCGAGTATATCACCGTGTTGTTCGCACATCAATATGTTTTGTTGTTTGCGTGTGTGATATAATTGAGATAGTCTCACTATTTATAAGGCCGTGACTCTATCTCACAATTTGTGAGGCGAGTTCGACACCTATACCGTTTTAACATAGGCATTTATGGCTGTATCTAATAATTACCTATTGTTTTAGCTCAGTTGAATTTCTCTCGAGGGAGTTTGGTGCCCATTCAGTGGAAGGCCACTGCAGTGAGGCTTATGCCTCTATTGATGAGCCAATCCCTGTTCCGGTAGCTCCTCAATTTGCTCCGGGTGTACCGGAAGAGCTTCCACGGTTGATACGGAAAGGAGGGCGCCATAGTTTAAGGCAACTCATAACGGGCGCGCCATTAGTGAAGGACCCAAGTTCTACACATCCGTTGAGGAAGCCGGACTACTTATTTGGCGACTCCATAGAAGATCCTACTAATGCATTTCTTGGAATAGAGCAATGGCTACACCATGATGACAGTGGCCATTTATATCTTCCTCTGATTTCTCGTCACCGTTCGCTTGTAGAGCTTCGATGTCAAGCCGTTCCACGGGAAATGTCATGGAGGCTAACAGAAGAACACGAGCGCATTCATTGCGGCTATATCACCCATGGCGCAATTCCCGGCTCTAGTAATCGGAACCGGATAACAGGGTTGTATCCAGGGATCGCAGGATTGAATGACCCACCCAAAGATGAGATCTTCACTGTCGCTAATACTGTAAAGAATCAGCTCGCAGCTTTAGGTCGAGAGATGCCAGCGACCGGCCATCGATGTTATGGCTGGGTACATTCATCGGATAGACTATGGTGGACCTGTTTGAGAAACTATATCTTAGACCGGTTTGGTGAAGATTTGAAGGCTAATGGTTTATATGCAGCCGTCCGCGCCACCACTTATGGACTAACCATTAGTGTCCCTCAATTTTTGGCGCTGTTGGAACTCTACAATCCTGACACCAACACGTTTCTGACCAAGCACGGAGAATTGGGATTGGCGTTGCATGAAATGCATATGGTCTCTGGTCTTCCAATGGGAAATATGATTTATCAGGAATATTTTCCTTCTAACAGAGAGCTGCAGCAATTGAAGTCGAGGACACCCAACCGCTACAATACTTTTTGGGATATCACCTGCCACTACCAGATAGCTCTGGCGGGTGCTGATCCATTATCGAAGAAACCGCGGCCATAGATTAGTTTGAAGAAATTTGCGGATTATCTATTCAATAACACGAATAGCGTCCTAGATAAAACAATTGGCGAATTATCACCGCTGACCACCTCCGAAGTGAATGAGTTGATCAAGAAGTCGAATGCTCAGTCTTATACCACAGCTGGTATTGAGGATGGCTTTGTTGCCGGGACCAAGTTCTAGACATTTTTGTGGCAATGAGTTAAACCAATCCGGCCTATGACACTGCTTACCGGGTATCTAGCTATCTGGCTGAAAAAGTACGTAGTCCCATACCAATCTTCTGACGCACTCCCCCTAGAAGTTTTGTTTCCAACGGTTCTGCTTGCTCACCGGAAAAACCTATATCTTCTTCCGGTAATGACCGCTGGTATTCATAGAGGGCTTCGCCAGACCATGAATGCATTCACTCAAAGGGGGAACTCACCGCCAGCTTAGATTCCTCTCACAAAGGTAGAACTCCCCTATACTTATTTAATGGCTTGGTTGGTGCTTCATCGCTCGGATATGATGTCGGCTCCAACTTCTGTGGATCCCTCTCTTCCTTTTCTTCAAATAATTGAGAATTGCAAATGGAGGGGACGAGGTTTCACAGAGGTCAGGAAGCAATTTCAAAATCACAAGTGCTGGGTCTTCCCTACTTGTTTCCCACGATTTTCAGGCCAATACAGCAACTTATTGATAGATGTAGAGAAGCTGAGCATGGGTCGGACTTCCCTCGATTCTGGCTGCTTCGATTGGCTAGTTAATATCCGGCCGGGCTATGTGATCTTCCACGTACAAAACCATTGCTACATAGAACCCTACTTGCCATGTCGATTCCCCCGTCAATTTGGCTATGATCAGATTTATATTGGGAATCCGAACCGAGAGCTCCGGACTCATGGAGGTTTAGTAGATGGGGCTCGAGCATGGCTTTGGAACATCACTGGTTGTACCGGTGTCAGGTTCAACCTTCCTGGTGTCGAGCGTAAGTTGGAGTTGACTTTTTTACAATGCCAGTGGCTTTTGGCGGTCAATGAACACATACTAGTTCAATCGATCATCGAGTCAACCTACGAAGAAGCTTCTCGGGTAGCTACTCGAAGGGTCCATGAATCCGAGCTCGAAAAGAGGAGAAGGGAGGAACCAGCGAGTCCTTCTAGTCATATATCGTCGAGGGAGTCTGTAGGCATCTAAAAATACTTATAGATATGAATATCCCTATCTAAGTCAGAGGAGATCATCCAAATCCAAAAGAAGCAAAGGAACATGTGAAACAACATAGAAGAACAATATGAACACCCACGACAAGGAACACTGACGCGCATAGTCGCGGCAGTGAAATGTGTTGTGCATACAAACAGAGTGACACTCCTATGGAAAGTTGTAGAGCTCTTCGATAGCTTTCTAACGCATATTGGATCACCTCATTCCGACATCGGACGAGGAAGTTAGAGCCAAAATACCCGAGACAGCGTAAACTGCCTCGGAGGTGCGCGCCAGTGATAACTGACGCGGTAATAGTGCGGCAGTACAAGGTGACGTGCAAGAAAACAGAATTACATGCCAATGGGGAGTTTTAGATATCTTCGTTAGCTTTCCAACGCATCTTGGATCACCTTATTCCGACATCGAACGAGGAAGTTAGAGCCAAAATACCCGAGACAACGCAAATGGTCTCGGAGGTGCGCGTCAGCGGTGACTGCCGTGAAAATGTCTTGTACATTTAAGCCATGATATGATCCAAATCTGAAGAAGCTCAAAAGATAAAAGTTGTAGATCTCTTTGTCAGCCTTCCAACACATCTTGGATCACCTCATTCCGATATCAGACGAGGAAGTTAGAGCTAAATTACCCGAGAGGTGCGCGACAATGGTAACTGCCGCGGCAATGCGCGCCACCACCTACTGCCGCGGCCATTGAGAAGCTGAACACATCATTTTTGACAGTTTTTTTGAGTTTTGTGTGGCTCATATGGCTTATTAACTGCTGGTGGTCACTTATGAATGTGTGGGAAGTAGTTACAAGCGAAAATCATACCCACTACCCACGAAAATCGTGACATTTAAGGGGTTAAAAGTCGGGGATGGCGGTTACAAAACAAAAGGGGAACCACTCCTTTAACCGCGCCAGCGATGACTGCCGCACCAAAGGAATCTCTTCAGCCGCGCCACCTATGGTTGCCGCGTCAAAAGCACTTCTTCAGACGCGTCACCCCTGACTGCCGCGCCCAAAGGGATAGTTGCTGATCAGTTATTTTCCTCAGTTATTATCCAAGGAGACTATAAATACCCTCCTACGGCCATCATTGATAGGAATCCAGGTATGGAGAGCAATTAAGACAGAGAGACTTGAGCTTTTGGTGAATTAGAGCAAGAGAGAGAGTCTTCATTCTTCATAAACATCCTCAAGAAGCTTTTGGCGATTCCTAGAGATCTAAGCTCTGACTTGATCTTTAGAAGAGTGAACATCTTACATCGATAAGATATTCGTTTCAAATTCCTACTTCGATAAACGAAGAAAGAATCTCTAAACCCCCTCACAATCTGTGAATCGGTGGTCCACGAGCCAAAGCACTCCCGACACAGGTAAAGTCCCACAAAGCAAAAGTCGATAAATGATTTTTGTGTTATTTTCTCGAAAGTTGTAATTTTATCAATTTTTCATTGTATTCATTGTAAACGATCGAAGTTTAATAGAATCATCAATGGAAACGACTTTCGCTGAAAACAGAGTCTACTTTTCCCCCTGATAAAGAAACTACAGAACCTTATGGTAGGGGTAGTGCGGAGATTAGAGGCGATGGAGAGGAAGAGGAGTTGGAAACAAGTGTGTCAGATCCCCTCTCCTTAGAATTCTTTGAATTAGCAATTGCTGAAAGAACTCGCCGCTTTCGACTGTCCAAATCTTCGCCTCCTCTAAAGAAGCCAAAGATGCAAGTCTTGTTCACTTATCCTAATAAGATGTCAGTTGAAATCCCAGGTGCAGCTTCTAAAGAGGAGAGAGAAGAGCCCAGCCTTATTCATCGGATGCGGTCGCGACCCGCAACTCAGGTCACTCCAAGGCACGAATTACGTTCTAAGTTTTCCGAGGAGAGGCCTGTTGATCCAGAGGAGGATTGTCTGGCTAAGCGCAAGAAGCTGGCTTCTAAGCGATGGGGCAACTCTAAAACGGGACCGGCGACTCAAGGACTGACGGTTGAAAGGGGTGAGTACTTCTTTGTATAATTTCTTCCGATATATGTTGAGCTTTTGAACTTAAACAATGTCGCACTTGGCAGAAAAAGATTTTGCAAGCGACTTTATCTTTGACGCCTCCTCCCCTGATCTTGACTTCTCAGAACCAACTTACAGAATTAGGCTCGAGAAGCCCGTAGACGCTGAGTCAAGTATCCCGGATGAGACTAGCGCGGGCCACGACGTCGAACCTGGCTTAACGGAACAGGCTGAGAGTCTAGGTATACTTAAAACCAGTAGCGCATCTTTCAGGTGGCGGGAACTGAACGATGGAGAATTCGTATTCCCGCTAACTGTTTCTATACTTCTTACTATGTTAGAAAAGCTGCAAGAGGTGGATCGAAGCAATAGGGTGCAGGAATCTACTGTTGCAGTTGAAGGTGAATCTTATTTGACTTTTGTTGTAAGTCTGATGAGTCAAAATAATTTGTATTTTGACTCTTGAACTTTCTTGTAGAGGCGATAATAGAGGGTCAAGGTGATGAGGGGTTTTCCCGAGGCTCATCTTTTGAAGAGGAAGGTGTAGCCTCACTTGATCCGGTATCGGCCTTGGAGGATATGCTGCCGATCCAATAATCACAGCTGATTCGCCTACAAGTACGGTTCTTATTCCCATGTTTCACTTATTTACTCGTGCTCTTTCATTTAATCATCGGAGGGTTCTAATCGTAAGACCAGTCGTTAAGACTGATACAACTATTCCTAACGAAAAGTCTAGTAAATCTGAGGGTCTCGATTTCTTGTTTTTGGCAGGGGTTGTTATTGACGCTCGGTCATCAGGCTTCCCGCAACAACTCTCGGTTTCTTTGGGAATGCCAACTACTGTACCTGCTATAACTATTAGCGGGAGTTCGACTGAATAGGCCGTGAGACCAACTAAAGAAGTTCGTGCTTCAACGGCTACTACACCCGTAACGCTTCCTGCGACACATGAAGTTGAGCGACCAGAAACGGGTGTAGTGTGTTCGGTTAGAGAAAGCTCTTCGGGGACTGGTAAATCCCACGCGATATCCCTTCTTTTTTTTCTGACTTATAATTATGGGATATTCATGATCTTGCGCTTTCTTTTTTTTGTTGTTGCAGGATTGTCGTCTCAACTTCGCAAAGCCGTTGATGCTTTATTATCTGACGACAACCCGGATAAGCTCCTCCTTAGCTTGGAAATCAGAAATTTATTTAATTTTGTAGAGTCGTTAATCGACAAACACCTGGAGAAAAGGATCCATTTTAACCACTTACGGCCGGTCCTTGAGCATAAAATAGCCTTAATAAAGGACACTGGCTCTCTCCATATAGCTGACGCTTTGACTGATGATGTGAATCAATTAGAGCGTGAATTTGTGAAACTACAAGAGCTCCAATCTGTTGGTGCTTCTGGCTATGTTGCTGCGCGAATGGAGGCTCGTCTGCAGATATGGCGTGAATCTCGAGCATCCGTTGGGCTTGGGATTCAGGCACAGAGGAAACGTGTCGACTAATCGGAGGAAGTTCTTTCCGAAAGATTGGCTCATTTACGTGAAATCGACTCGTCGTTAGCCTCCGTTGATGTTGAAATAGCAGAGCTTGAACAGAAACTGGCGGAGGCAAAACAACGGAGAGCTATTTTGGAGGTGACCAAGGCCGGAGAGGAGCATAGCAAAGCCGTGATGTCCAGCAAAGTGGCGCTCTCGAGGGAAAGGTTAGCCAAAATGGAGGAAGAAGCTGCCCAACTCCTATCTGCTTCTGAGGACTCTTTCAAGACAGAGCTGCAGTGTGAGCTTGAACGTACTTATGCCGAAGAGTTAGCCAAGCTAGAGCAGCAAATTGTTAGTCATAAGTTTAATGTAAAGTGACTGCAGCCGTTGTATCTGAACACTTGTTTTTTTGATAGTGATACACGTATTTTGTTCAGTCTACTTTAATTCTTATTATGATTTCTTATCCCGTTTAGAATAATCAACCATAATACTTATAGGATTTTTGGCAAATCCCCAGCCATCAACGGATTTGACATGCCTTTACTGATTACCGTTTGAATCGGGGTAGCCTGTGAATTATCTAGATCCGTTTCACAAGTAACATTGTGCTAAAGGAATGAACTCCTTTAGGCTCAATGCTACGAATTTGAATACGTAGACTTCATCTTTCTTACGGTAAAAGACTAATCGGCAGCGCGTATTAGGCGCCGACTTATCTCTACTTAGGATTCGAGATAAAATTCCCCATACTTGTAAGGTATGGATTACAGAGTTATTAGAATGTAGTGTCTTTTTACAGGACAAAGATGAACCTAATACTAAAGATGATGAATTTTATATTTTATCTTCAGTCCTTCTTTTAGGGGAGAAGTGAACCCGATACCAAAGAGGAAGAATTTTATATTCTATCATTGGCTGCAGAAAAAACTTAAAGTGGAATCTCCACTTCAAGAATCTGTGAGATGAAACTAAGAATGGAATCTCCACCCTGAGAATCGAGAGGATTCAGTTAACCCTAACTTTTATAGTATTGGTTATCTGATCCGGTAATAAGTCTTCTTGTTTATCAAGATGAAATTCGGAATCCAACCCTAACTTTTATAGGTTTGGCTGGAGAGAAAGGAGTGAAATGTTTTCGTTTATCGAATGGAATCCTAATTCTGACCATAGTCATTTGACAGTTTTGACCAAAACGGGATGTTGAGACGACCCTAATTTTTATAGGTTTGGTTGTTCGAAATGAATGAAGGCCTTCATTTATCGAAAGAGAAATCGATTTGAAAGTGGGTCTCTCGTTCATGGAAGGAATCGGTAGGAGATTTTTGGTTGTGGGAGTACAAATTATAGTTGAAGTTTGACCAGACTTGGCGCAGAGAACTTCGCTAGGCTCGCCATAAACTAATCTGATAGTGAAGGACGGCGAGAACTCTTTTGTGAGTGAAGATTGATCCTAAAAAGTGATCAAATCTCATCTCAGCAAGAGAGTACTCGGAAGATTTCAGTGGGAGTTCTTTATGACCAGACATGAACTGTTCAGATGACGGGTCTTTATTTAGAACAACCGGTTGATTTCGGGTTATCCTTAAGAATAACATATATGGCATTCTCCAGGAACTTCCCGTTAAAAAACAAATCTGTTCTGAGCGTACTAAGGATAATACTTCTTCAGAAACTTGCCATTTATTGGCATCATGATCTTATCACCGTCTTTGGTGATTAGGCGATATGCACCGTTTGAGTAGACTGTCTCTATCACAAACGGTCCTTCCCATTTGGGTTAGAATTTGCCTTTTTTCTTGGAATTAAGTATCATAGGACGCCTGACGGTGAGATTCAAGTCTCCTTCCTTGAAGCTTTGTTGCTTAACTTTCTTGTTGAAAGCACGAGAGATTCTGGCTTGATAAAACTCAATTTGTTGTTAAGCCTGCAGGCGCTTTTCGTCTAGCATCTCAAGTTCTTCGAGACGTTTCTGGTACTGTTCTTCCGTTGTCATTCCTGTTGCGAGAGTGATACGAAGGGATGGAATCTGAATTTCCAAAGGAAGAACAACCTCGCATCCATACACTAGTGAATACGGAGTGGCCCCAGTAGGCGTACGAACCGTGGTACGATAGGCCCAAAGGGCTTCGTCAAGTTTGTCATCCCAGTCTCGTTTATTAGTCTTCACGAGTTTTGACAAAATCTTTATGATTGTCTTGTTGAATGCCTCAGCTAATCCGTTTGACGTAGGATTATATGTTGTAGAAGAGACGTCTTCGATTCTGAACTTTCCGCAAAATTTAATGAAAGCGTTGCTCACAAACTGAGAACCATTGTCGTGTATAATTCATCTTGGAATGCCATATCGATAGATGATGTGGTGTTTGATAAATTTGACGACATTGCTTGTCTTCACTTCTTTGAGTGGGACTGCTTCGGCCCATTTCGAAAAATAATCGGTGATTGCCAAAATAAAGCAGTCACCTTTAATTGATGGTGGGAAGATCGGACCAACGACATCCATTCCCCAAGTCTCAAATGGCCATGAAGTAGCCGAGGTGTGGAGGTGTTTCGGGGGTTGGTGCATATAATTTGCGTGTATTTGACATGCATGGCACCGTCGAGCGTAGTCAACCGCATCTTTGACCATGGTTGGCCAATAATATCCCATTCTTCTGAGTCGATCATAGAGTTTGGGACTGGATTGATGTGCACCGCAGATTCTGTCATGAGCTTCTTTAAGAGCCTCTTCTGTTTCCCTGGTTGAGAGGTATCTGAGTAATAACCCATCATATGCACGACGATATAGTGTATGAGTTGTTGAATTGTAGTAGAATCTTGGAGCTCTTCTTCGAATCGAGTCCCTTTCTTTTATGTCCTGTGGCAAAATACCATGCACCACGTAGTCAATTATAGGAAATCTTCAGTCTCGGGGTTCGAGATCGATCCTAGATGTATATGCTTCCTTAACGTTAATGGTGTAATCCGGCACAAATAATTGGTGGGTTCTGACGGTAATGGATTGTTCAGAGTCAGGAGGTTGTGCCAAAGATATCGATAATGCCGCCAGCATATCTGCGTATGTGTTCTGAAGGCGCAGAATGTACTCAATGAAGAATTGTTCGAACGAGCTTGCCATTTCGATGGTCGCCTTGTGGTACGGTACTAAGTCTTGATTTCTGACTTCGTACTCTCCCCGGATTTGGTTGACTATTAGTTAAGAATCGCCAAAAGCCTCAAGGTATTCGACCCCCAGCTCTTTGGCGAAGCTAAGATCGATAAGCAGTGCGTTATATTCGGCTACATTATTCGAACACTTTCCTATCAGTGAGTATGCTCGAGGTATTACATGTTTTTCCGGAGAAACTAGGACAACTCCAACTCCTACGGAGATTCTAGAGTTACCGGGAGCGCTTGCTGTATTGGTTGCTCGGGAAGCTCCATCGAAATATAGCTGCCATACCTGTTGATGATATGTAGTATTGACTTCGTGAGCTTCATCGGGAAAATCATCATACAACTCAGCTCTATCCGCTATGGGGTTAGCCACCAGAAGATCACAAATCGCTTGTCCTTTGACCGACTTCTGTTGTTTGAAGTGAAAATCGTATTGAGACAGGAGTGGGGCCCACTTTGCTAGTCTCCAATGCATAGAGGCTGGCTGTGTTATAAATACTCGGACCGGATTAACATTGGAAATGACGTAAATCGTTTGTCCTACTAAGTAATGCCGCATCTTTTGGATAGAGAACACTAAAGCGAGGTATTCTTTCTCCACCATTAGATACCGAGACTCGGCACCAACCAAAATTCGACTCAAGTAATAAATAGCTTGTTCGTGACTGTTGTCATCATCTTGTGCAAGCAAAGAACTTAACGAGTGGTTCATCGCTGTAATATAAATTAAGAATGGCTTACCTGAATTTGGTGCCACGAGAACGGGAGGATTCGCTAAATATGCTTTGATATCCTCGAATGCTTTTTGACAAGCGTCATCCCAGACGAAGGATACACCCTTCTTGGTGAGTTTGGAAAATAGCTGACATTTTCCAGATAGATTTGAAATGAACCGACGTATATAGGCCAGTCGCCCCTGTAATTCTCGGAGTTCTTTGAGATTTCTCGGGGGTTGCAACTCATGTATTGCTTTTACTTTGTCGGGGTCAATGCGGATACCCGTCGTTGTGATGACAAATCCCAGAAATTTACCGCTAGACATTTCAAGGAAAGACTTGATGGGATTTATTTTTTAATTGGTGAGTTCGCATGAGGTCGAACATTGTCCTTAGATCTTTGATATGATCGCCTTTGTTACGACTTTTCACCACCAAGTCATCGACATAGCATTCAACCGTTTTTCGGAGATGTTCTTGGAGGATCTTAGATATTGCCCGTTGATAAGTGGCGCCCGCATTCTTCAATCCAAAAGGCATGATTGTATAGCAGAAAATGCCTAGAGGTGTCCTGAACGCAGTATGTTTTTCATCCTCCGGGTACATCTTGATTTGATTGTAACCCGAAAACCCATCCATAAAGGACATTCTCTCAAACCCACACGTGTTATCGATAATAACATCTGTGACGGGGAGAGTGAAATCATCTTTTGAACATGCATTATTCAAGTCCCTGAAGTCGATGCATATCCTTATTTTCACGTTTTTCTTAAGGACCGGAATAATATTCGTGAGCCAATCTGGATGTTGTTCTTCCCGGATAAAACCGGAATCGAGTAACTTTTTGACTTCTTCTTCAATCGCTTCCATGATTTGTGGGCAAAATCATCTTTGCTGTTGTTTGACAGCTTTTGCATCCGATTTGATGTTAAGACGGTGGGCTGCCACATTCGGATCAAGCCCTGGCATGTCTTCATAATTCCAAGCAAAAACATCTATGAATTCTCTGATAAGGAAGATTAACTCATCTTTTTCATCCGGTGGAAGACTATCACTTACGACTATGGGCTTTGGATTCGCTTCATCACCCATATTCACCTGGACCACTTTATCTTCAGTAGGAGGCTCTCTTTGCTGGAATCGGTCCCCATACTGAATATTTAGATGATGAATCCATGGGTCCTCCCAAGTTGACAATTGATCATCTTCTTGGATCCTAGAAGGATCGACCGTGGTCATATTCGACATCAGGCCTTTGAATACTTCTCTAAGGCTGACGTCAGAGTCCCAATTAGAAGAGTCGGAAGAATACCCATCTTGATTTGCTAAGTGGTCGATGACTTGCCATTAACATTCGTCATCAGAAGCATAACCCAGACCCCTTTTATAGCCATAATAGTTATAGGGTTTTCCTTTTGGTACATAGGTCATACGAGGTGGAATTCGTGGGCCTCGACCAAAACAAAGACCTTCTTCGAGCGCAAAATTATATCCCCATTTTTTCATGAAATCACGCGCCTGTTGACTATATCTTGATGAATGAAGGCCAGATCTCTCCTCATCTTTATCTTCATTTGAAAAGAGATACGATGGCGTAGATACTTCCCCTTTACCGAAAACTAACTCCTCCTCACCCCCTGCTTTAGCAGGAATGACGAAGGTTGTTCCAAACGAGTCTTGGAAGCATTTTTCCATGAAGCAAGACGACTGAAGCAGCATGTGTATGTCGGGATTATCGTACAATCCATGTATTACATTAGCCAAACATGGTGAGTACTCTAAATCATCATTTATATTTCTTCGGCAAGTTGCCAATTACAACTAACGTCAGACGATTCACCATCATCAAGACCGATTACAAAGGGTACAATGTCATTCAGTACAAAACCGCTATTGTAATCAAGCCCGGCTTCGGTGTCAGTTTCTTCTCCACTATCCGTGCCTTGAGCTGATGATTCAGTATCAGATTCAGCACCGTAGAGGAGGGAATCGGTAAAATAGTTTTCCAATCCCTTAAATGGTTGCTTATCCGCGACCACTATCTTGACTTCATTATTAGCGCCTATATATTTTAAAAACTAATGAAGAGTAGAGGGGACTGTAAGATTACCATGGATCCAAGGTCGACCCAATAGTAAATTATAGGAAATTTCCGCATCGATTACGTAGCATGTAACTTCGGACTTTAAATCCCCAAGTTGGAACTTTATCCGGATTTTACCCAAAGGTCTGGATCCACTGGTATTGAACCCGTATATAACGGTACATGTGGAAGACAGCCTGTTCGCTAGAATTCCGAGGTTGTACATTAACTGGAGTGGCATGATGCTAATAGTAGAACCTGGATTAACTTGGATTCGGTTAACAACGTTGGAGCCAATGTATCCGGTAAAGTATAGAGCCCTATCATGCTTTGAATTCTTCACTTGCATGTCATCCTTAGTGAACGTAATATAAGGGAATTGTTTGGCCGATAAATTTCAAAGCTGAACTGACGATTCTGCTTCTTCGAGGACTGGCTTGACTTGAGTAAGGAATGCGTCAGAATCAGCTAAAGCTTCTTGCAATGCTTCTCTAGTATCCTTGGAGAGGTGCAGTAACTCATATAAAATTATTCTCGCTGGGATGTTAGCTAACTGAGCCATAACATCAAAGCGGTAAGGAGTATTTAAACTTCCCGGTTTATCTCTCCCAATCGGACGATTGAACCAAGTCTGCTTCGGGTTCTGACCTTCTTGAGTTTGAGGCTCTTTCTCTTTCTGCTTATTGGCCGATTTTTGTTGGAATTTTCCAGCTAGTGCAGGGGGAGTCGTGACCACCCCCAGTTTGGCTAACATCTTGGCATTTGCGTCAGAAGTTTCAGGGTATTTATAATGATATTCATTCCCACCTCTAGTGACAAGAGCCTCTCGTTCCTCTTCAGGAAGTGATAAGGTGGGGATACCTTCATCATCTTTTTTAGGAATTGTTGTGGTGGGACAACAGGTCTTGCCCTTACCTTTGGACTTCTTTTTAGATGAGGATCCTGCCTATTGCTCATCTTCGAGCAAGTCGGGTGGACCCAAAGAATTTCGCCACTAGGAGCTATGTGTTGTACAAGTCCTTTCTGACGTTGTCCATAAGGATCATCGTTAACAGTCTTCACTTGTACTTTGGATACGGGCTCTGGCTGAAACCAAGTCAGAGGGACAGAGCCAAAGCTAATAGAAACTACGTTCGCGCCTACCTTCTTCTCTTTAGGCTGCTTTGGAGTAATAATTCCAACATCGATCAAGGCCTGAATCTTGTCCTTGAGAGCATAGCATGTCTTCGTGGGATGATGGACTGTTCTATGGAATGCACAATATCACGGATCTATAACTTTCTTGGCTCCCTCATGATCAATGATTGGAGGTAACTTAATTTTGTTATTCTCCAGCAAATACTTGAAGATACCAGGAACCTCATCTTCCTTGAAGGAGTATTCCTTCGGGAATTTTGGCTCAGAAGTTTTCTGTTGCCTTGGAGGCCGTTGTTGCCATTGAGACGTTTGTTGCTTTGGCGCTTGTTGTTGCGGCTGCTGTTGGAGTTGTAATTCAAACGTCTGATTCGTGTTTACCGCATTCGCCTGCCCCTTCCCTTTACCACGGGGGTAAAGTTCTGTTTCTGGGTATTGTTTGCTAGTTGCCCCCTTTCAGCTTTCTTCCTTTTGAGGAAGCGTTCAGCCTGCTCTCCTCGCACTTTCAACTCCTTCCATGTTTTAGATGGTGCGGTGCCCATAGCTTCTAACACGTCTAAGGAAAGGTTGTTGTGGCATGTTTGGAGGATGAACTCCTCCATGACCGGATCTCGGCAATTCACTGCCTTGTTCCAGAAGCGTTTGACAAAGTTCTCAACGAGCTCTCCATCTTTCTGTTTCTCTTCAAAGAGTGTTCCGATCGACACTTCAGTGTCATCGTTGAAGAAATTAGCGAGAAACATGTTTTCTATGTCATCCCAGGTATTGATTCTCCCCGGTTTAAGACGGCGGTACCAATCAAAGGTAACTGCATGAAGGGTTCCTACGAACGACCGTACCATCAGAGGTTCATTGCCAGAAATGATCCCTAGGTGAGACTTGAAATAAATCAAGTGTTGAGTAGGGGAACCCCTTCCATCAAACGGTGTGAAGTTAATCAAATTGAACTTCGCTAGGTATGGAATTGAGTCCCACTCTCTCGGGTAAGGACACGGAATGCCAGTCTTTTTTACCTCTTGAGCAGACATCAAAGCATTGATTTTGCTTTCCAAGTCTTTTATCTTAAGGTCTTCGCCTACATCTCTCTTCTGGCGATTTTGGGGAGGGATATTGGTACCAACCCCAGTGTTAAGGACATCTTCGGTATTTTTATCCTCAGGTGGAACATCGACATTGATATTTTCCTCCACTTCTGAATCGCTATCTATTTGATTGGTAGTCCGGTGATGACTAGATTCACCGTGCTAATTTGACAACTGCTAGAGTTGTTGGGCATGTAAATCTTTAACCCATTGCACAGCCATCTCCATTTCGATTTTAAAGTCCTCTTTCTGCTTAGCCAAAGCTTCTTGAAGAAGTTGAGCCATCTGTTCAGTAGTGATCATGAATGACTCTCGAGCTGTCCCGTGCTGAACTCAGTGGCATCTGAAGCGATCGCAGAGTTAGTGTCTGATGCTTCATCGTCTGAGGACTGCCCTCTCTGAATTCTCCTATAATCTCTAGGCCTAATAGCTCCGGTTTGTAGCTGAGTCAATCGCTAAGATATTTGTGGAAAAGGTTCGGGATTGAAGCGTCGCGTGGACTTTCCCTTGTCTGTCATGTTAATCGTGACTTCTGAGAATTCACGTTCTTGAACAGCCGGCTTCCTTTTACGGAAACGACTTGACTTGTGTCTTAGCGTTTCTGTAGAAAGTCTCTCAAACACCAAAATCCTTTGTGAGACGGTCTTGGAGCAGTTATACTCTGATAATACCGCCTTAATGAGTTTGGTACATGGACACAGAGAATCCGTTTCTCGGGTATTTCTCTTTTGAGCTTTATTCATACCCCCAGCCTGATAGTACAACTCGTCGATATGATTATCGGAGCAACCTATCTTGTGCTGGCATAATTCTCCCATTATAACGTCGTCATCTTTGACGAACATAGCTCTCTTTAAGGGTATAACGCCTTGTCGTTATTCTCAAGAGTCGCGCGTTTGAACCCCCGCCTTCGTGCACGTGAGGACCCGACGGGCTCTTGGACTTCAACTCGCAATCCGAGGTGAGTGGTTATCGGTATTTTCTCTATAGGAGAGATCTTTGACTTACTGGGGCGTCGCGTATGACCCCCATTCCGACGAACCATCCAGGGTTCATTTTTATGCAAAGGACCGAGACGATCTGTAATCTTCACTTTGAATCGGGACAAGTCCGCACTGTCATGAGGTCCTACTGAAGGTGAGGAAGTCATCAGAATAGAAACAGGAGCTGTCGGAGACTCGAAACAGGTCGCGGGAGGTGAAATTTCTGCAAATATGGGATGAACGGCTTGGCGGTGATGCGGGCCAGCAATTGGTGGCTCGGCCTTGGCCGAGCCAGGTTTTGGTGGCTCGGCCCTGGCTGAGCCAACAACCGACAATTTGTCTTTTTCGGGTGTCGTTTTGGATTTCGGCCTCCAGATTTGACGTGGTTTTGACAGTCTGTTGTCTACCTCGTTTGTTTGCAATTTCTTGGCCTCTTGCACCAGAATTCTTGCGTGCG
This sequence comes from Asparagus kiusianus, assembly GCA_022839385.1. NCBI lineage: Eukaryota > Viridiplantae > Streptophyta > Magnoliopsida > Asparagales > Asparagaceae > Asparagus > Asparagus kiusianus. The sequence goes on along the minus strand of BQKN01065577.1, from coordinate 431,744 downwards.
CAAGTAAAGCGTGGCGTTTCTTGATCCGTTCTTCAAGAGTTGAACGTGTCCTCTTAACGGGGACCCACTCATTCGCCGTTGATTTGGAACAGTTGCCCGTTTGTTGCCGTGGTGGTTGGTGTTTTCTAGACCTCAGATCCGCTTCATAGCGGATTCCATCAACTAGCTCGGAAGCTTTGCCCAATTGGCGTGCGAGGCGTTAACGTCGTCTTTGACGCGCTCTCTTGGATAAGGTCGGCGCGTTTTCAGTAGTGGCTTTGGCTTTGTAAGGTATGCCTTGAGCCGCTGCGGGATGAGGATCTTGGTTTTGAACCTTTAGGTCAAGTGCCCTCGACCCTTCCTTGTGGAGTCTCTCCTATTCCTGCAAGGAGAGGATGATCTGGAAGATGAGGATAAGTATTCTTCATACTTTTCCTGGTCGAACTCGTACTCGACCTCCTCGTTGATCGGGATGATGATCTTTGGTTGTGACACTACAGCTTCGGCAGAAAAGCTGTTGGCTCCTACTGTGCTCGCCAGTTTGTTTTCGTCAAAAGTTGCATTTTCCATTGCTTTCAAACCTAGTACACCGTTTATCGATTACAAGTTCAAACTGAAAGAAAAGTTGATCTTTTTATAAGATCTTCTTACAATGAAAAATAAAGATTATAACTTTTTCAAACAAAACGCAGCAGTAGTCTATCTTTCGCTGCTTTGCGTGGGATCTTTGCCTGTGCCAGGGACGCGTTAGTCCGTGGACCACCACAGATCAAACCCAATAGACAATATAATTACGCTCTTGTTTCACGAAGGAAACAATTACGGAAGCGACAATCACGACCAAGCGAGATTGTGGCTCTTCTCGAGATTAAAACCAAGTTTAATCCGGAGGAAAGAAGGGGAAAGAATCACAAACCTTTCGAAGGGCTTTCTTTATGAAAGTGTTCGCCAAGATCTGATGATTCTCCTCTGAAATTCGTGGTTAGCTGGACAATTTGACAGCACCTCGCCTTCTCAACTTCAGATCCTCTTTAAAGAAGACCCTAGGCCTCTATTTATAGGCCTTTGGAGATGTGTTTTTGGATAATAATTGATGTTTAAACGTCATCTGTAGTTAATAACCGCTTAAACGTGTTTAGGGATAACCTCAAAACAGTTGGGGAGGTCTTGGGACAAAAGAATCCTTAAAAATCATTAAAATCCATGTTTTGGAAGGTATGGGAGTCAAAAGGAGTCCTGGTGGCCCGGGACTGTGCGAGTTACCATTTAGTGGCTCGCATGTGTGCGAGCCACCATTTGGTGGCTTGCATGGGTGCGAGCCACCATTTTGTGACTCGCGCTTACGCAAGCCTCCGAGTGGTGTGTCGTTCATCTTTTTAATATTTTGGCGATTTGTGACTCCTCCTGTTCACTCGTTTTGCGTATGGTTCATCGTTTCGCTGACTTGTACATTTTACTGATCCACTTTGTACACTTTCTGGTGTCGGATAAATTTTCTTGACTTGGATAATAACGTTTATCGTCTTCTTGTTATCTTGGACTGTGTTTGGGGAAGTTATGGGTAATTTTTAACGTCTACACCGTCGCCAATGTTTTAAACATTGGTGACAGATTTAAACATTGGCGACAGATTACCCCGTTTCCAATACCCATTGGCGACGGGGCAATCCGTCGCTAATGTTTAAAGCATTAGTGATGGATTACCCCGTCGCCAATACCCATTGGCGATAATTTTCCCCCGTCACCAATGTATATATTTACATTAAAAAATTTTTAATTTTTCGGTAACCTCCTGTACGAGAATACACATATAGCTTGTATCAACGTCAATCCAATGATAATATTTAACAATATATCATAAAATCAACCATTATATACATTCACATTCCAAATGAATATCATACATCATCCACCAATCCATAATATAAAACAATACTCATCCAATAATCACAATCATAACGCATCTAGCATGCTCAAACAATATTCATTCACTAAGCAATAAAATCACAAATATAATACATGTACGTAAAATTCATAAGTCATAACTGTAGGTGTCTAAAAATACCTATAGGTGTCCGTACGCAGCTCAAGGCAAAGAGAAGGCAATGAACAACATCATCCGAGTAAAGAAGGATTATCCGATTGGCCACTACGTACATCAATCAGCTCACGCACGTCAGTCAACGCGCACACATCAGTCAACGCGTGCTCGTCAGTCAGCTCGTGCACATCAATCAGCTCGCGTGCGTCGGTCAACTCAAAGTGACAGAACGTACTTGTCAGGTGGCTCCAAGTGCCTGATGGGCTTGTCAGGCAGCTACAAGTGCCTGGCGGGCTTGTCAGCCAGCTCCAAGTGCCCGCCGCCCTTATCAGGCAGCTCCAAGTGCTTGACAGGCTTGTCAGTCAGCTCCAAGTGCCCGACGCGCTTGTCGGTAAGATCCAAAGTGCCCGACGTGCATGTCGGTCGGTTCCAAGTGCCGTAAAGAAGCTAACGAGTGCATGAAGCAAGTTAGCAAATCCTACAAGTCAACAAGATGATCAAATACACAAAACGGCAAAAAATATAAGTTCCGAAAAGTTGGGAAAACAACAAGAAATTCAGCAAAAGGCCAAACCCCCATGCCAGCGCGGGTCGGACCGCGCTGACCCACGTCCGCGCGGGTCGAACCTCGTCGACCCGCGCCCCCTATGGGTCGGACCGCCCGTCGCGCAGATCCGATCCCCAAACGTGTTTTTGATAGTTTTGAGCGGTTTTCTTGGGATTTATCTATTTCAAAGGTTCCCAACTAACTTGATATCATCCACAAATATGGTTAGACCATTATTGACGGAAGATATGACCAAATCCATCATTCTTGTCCGAAACCCCCCTAACCGAAGCCTATAAATACAAGCCTAGGGGTTCATTTCACAGGGAGGAGATCAAGAGGGTGAAACGCTACTGAATTGGAAAGTGGAGTCATGAATTTACAGCGAGGGTTAGCAGATCTTAGCGAGCTCCTGTGCATAAAGAGTGGAGTTCGAGAGATCTGAGACCCGTACCCTATTCCTCCGGATTTAAGCTTAATCTTAATCTCGAGAAGAGCCGTAATCTCGCTTGGTCGAGATTATCGCTGTAGCGAATACTTCCTTCATGAAGTAGGAGCTTTGATTCCATAATCTGTCAACCGGATCTGATCCGCGGTGGTCCACGGATATCAACGTCCCCGGCACAGGCAAAGATCTCACGCAAGCAAGAGCCGATAAACGATTCTTGTGTTTATTTTCAAGAGAGTTGTAACTTTTATTTTTGTTATTTGAATTCGTTGTAAACGATTAAAGTTATAATAAAATCAATAATGAAGGCGACTTTCGATGAAAACAAACTGGCGACCACAGTGGGAGTTTAGTGTTTATCACTTTGTTCGTAATGACATATCTTAACATATCTTAACACAATCTAAAACTACATACATATAAGAATAAGCCTCACTCACTCCTCGTCATCATCATTGTCGGCATCCCTATTATTAGCGTCATCTGCATTAGAACGTTGTATCGTGCTGCTGCTCCCTCAGACAAAATAAAAAAAATACCAACTTGATGTTCCTTCAAGTGAAGGTAAACAGGACAATAATCATCGCAACAATGGGCAATATGCCGGCAAGTTGGCTCAAGTAAAAATTGAGTCCCTATAGTTTAGAAAACATTAGATTGATGATAGCATAATAGATAGAGAAATAGAGAGGATAAGGAGAATACAACGATGCAGTTGTCGCATTGAGTGGTCTGTATGTTGAACTCATCTTGCAGAAGGAAGCGTGTCGAGGCAATTGAGATATGCCCTAAGTTGTAGAGGATGCAACAGACTGAAACTTTCCAAGTATTTTTCCTATTAAAGAAACAACATGCAATATGCATCAACTTTGCTAGTGTGAAGCCAATGGAGATTTATATATATATATATATATATATATATATATATATATATATATATATATA
>BQKN01065577.1:399358-427774 GCA_022839385.1 Asparagus kiusianus | reverse complement strand
ATATATATATATATATATATATATATATATATATATATATATATATACTAGTATGCAATACGTGCGATGCACGTGATGCATATTAAGAAACAACATGATTCAAAATTCATAATGTTTTCATAATTATGCATTGAACTTATACGCAATACACAAAATGAATGCCAATTAACCATTATCATCACATTACAAACCAAAAAAATATTCAATTAGCATAGCAATATACATACAATGAGAGTAAACATAGCTTTATTGTTGAAAGTCAATAATTAAAAATAAATAAAATTTCTTACATACAACAAGAAGTTAATGAATTTCCAGCAATATACATGTTTTATAGAAGAAGCATCCCTCTATGCATACATAAGATCACATACCCGTATTACCGGCAATATAATCCCTCAAAGAAAGCACCATATTGCACTATATTTATGCAAACCCCAAAAAGCTCTGTATTGTTTGTTGGAAGATAAACTATAGTTGGAATAATAAGTACAAATAAAAGTGAAGCAAAATTATACAGTACAATGTCAAAGTTGTATCTCCATTTTCAAAGCTGGGGTTATTGGTGCATATCTTTCCACGACTTTTCCATCTTTGTCCACAAAGAACTTAGTGAAATTCCATTTGATGTCATCGCCAAAAAAACCTTCTTTCTTTGATTTCAATAACTTAAAATAAAGAGTAGCAGGCACCTTTCCATTCACTTCAACCTACAAAAAAAAATGAGTCAGTCACATATAGTTACATGAAATTTTCTTCTAAAACAATGGCAACATAATGAAAATTTCTATTGCATATTTGCAAAGTGCAAAGGAGATCTATAACTAAGCCAAAATTTGAAGCTAATAATCCTGTTTTGTGAAAATTAACATTGTATTTTGTTTTTCCAATCACGCTACCCATCGAAAACCAAATCTAGTTAGTTTGAAGATATTCACATTCATAACATATTTGCAACCTTTGTTTGATTTCGTTTGAATTATCTTTCCTGATGAAAGATAATGATATACAAACAAGAATAAATTTGTAACAATAACAGCTATCTACAAACAAAGAAACAAATAACAAACAAAACTCAATTCAAAATCTAATCTTTACCGCTACATTCGATTCTTGAGCTTTATCAAGAACCTTTGATCATCCTCCTTCGCACTTTGTACCAACAACTCAAGCAAATTTTAAAAATATGCATACATACAATCCTAAAAAATCAAAATCTGTGAATGAGATGAACCAGATCATACCTACAGTTATGCCTCATTGTATAATGTATTAAATTTAGCGAATTTCTTTTGATTCCTAATTAAAAACAATGAATGCTATAGAAGAAAGAAAAACACTGGAGGAGGCTTCGCCAAGCTTTCCCGCTCAAACTGTAACGGATCATGAACTTAAGGATATCAAGTGGAATATAGAAGACGATGCTATAGAGCCATATGACTCCTGCACATCCCCATCCACAACCTTTGATGCGAGAAAAGCCCCAGTGTGCATACACTACAATTATTGTAGCCACCTGCACAAGTAAATAAAAGATCATAACATGATAGAAATCATAAAAAGTTATTCAATGGCAATTTTTCCGTCCGAACTATTACCAGTTGTGCAATTATTATGTTAGATGCACCACGAGCAGCATCGGTGGCATCAGCCACAGCTATGCCAATGTTGGCTTTATTGAGGGCAGGGACGTCATTTACACCATCACCAGTCATGCGACAGATGGCTTTCTATATTGGAGGCGCTTCACGATTTTGTATTTGTGTTTTTAAAATTTTTGGGATTTTTTTGCATTTCTATATGAATTACCATGTAACTTGCACCAGTAAGCATATAATTTCAAAATTACTTTTTAGTTAAGCAGGACAATAGAGATTTTTGGAAAACATTACTTACTATCCATTTAATAAAGTGTGTAGATAACTCACAAATAAGGTCTTCCAATTTTTACAATGTGATGATGAACATAGAAGAGCAGCTAATAATACCTTAGACGCAGGTATTTGGTCAAAGAGTACTGATTCTATTTTCTCTCAAATATAGAAAAAAAAGTCCTGACTCCTATTTTTAGGCACATTGCCAACAAGAATAGACAAATGATAAATGTCAAATGTGGTATTTTTAAGTATTGTGACAAAATATGAAAACCTTATAAGGATTATTTATGAGCTAAATTACACACCTTCACACACCGTCCAACCAACATATCGTCGTAACGACCGATCGGCTAGCCATCTCCCATGAGGCCAAAGTACATTGCGGGGTCGATAAGCTCACAGTCAAAGGCCAGATTCATACCACACATGGAAAACAATGTTCCCTTGGAGATACTCATAACAACATCAACATACCTATGGCAAACATAGAAACCAACGTTGGAGGATAAGCATCCTTATCCTCTGTAATGTGAATGATGACGCGTTACCTTTTGTTCCTTTCCAAAGGATTGAGGAGATGAGTGGGAGCATCATAGTAAGGGATGTGTAACCAGAGACCATGGGAAACAGCAGTTGAAACACCTTCCCTGAGGCTGAAAGGATACCCATGCACAAAATTTGCACCGTCACGGTATGGATCGTACAATGTGTTGAAGAAGTATGTGGTAGCATAGCTAAGGAGATTATTTATATGCTGCTCCAGAGCCTTGATGTCTTTTCCAGATGGATTCTTGGCCACCTAGTATCAGTATTTAAAAAATTGGTTAGAAATATGACAAGGTATAAAAGTTTTATTCATTATCATGCATATTTACACTATGTATTCTAAGTATGATTCTTGTTAGTAAGATCGATATGTGTGTAACCAACTATACTCCTTTTTAGGAAGATCTCATACCATAATCATCAATTGGTCGTTGTCCATGATCTCCTAAAACCGTAGTAACCAATTCCGTTGATATGCATATACGATTTTCCTACAAAAGATAAATATGCAATGAAGTTAATTGAGCAATGAAAGCCATAATAATATAATATTAACTCTCTAACAGTCAGCACGAAGAGTAGTCACATCATGTGAACTCTTGTAGACTTGAGTAACTGTATGTGTACTGTATGTGTGTAGTGCTCATTTACCAGCAAGCAATATACTGAACAGTGCATCACTATCTCAGACAAGAAGTAACCTCTGAGTACCAAACAAAAGACTAATAAATTTGGTATTCAAATTACTTCAACTGGAAACTAATCTATTGAAAAGAAGAGAAGTAAATTCAATTTGAAATACAAACAATTTAATGGTTTATTAGTTGACTGGTTCATTAGAAAAAGAAGATGATTGCAGAAATATCTTTCACTGCTCAAGGAGGCTTCAAAATTTTATTGGCCTGTTTTGGGTTCATACCACTTTCCAGGGTATAGGAAACCATTTTCAACATTCTCGCAAACCAAAGGTCTATGAAACATGTTCTTGCATAACTTATAAATCATGATGTTTATGGAACAAAATGCACTTAGAAGAATTATGATAGAAGGATATCACCATCTAATTTAAGCCGCCAACAAGACAATAAGTAGGTCTTCTGTCACGCCCCGCTTCCCAAAACACCCGGGAATCGGAGCGTGAACAAGCCCGCGACGTATTAGACTGAGGAGAGATAAGTGCTAGACCTCTTCTTCTCAATCTAATACACTAAGCGTCTGGAAATAAAACAATACGAAGTCACAGGTCCCCGATCACAATCAGTAAGAATATAATGAACAATACAGAATATGAAATAAACATATCATCAAAAGTAGATCATCCGAGACATAGAATAATTAGGTCAACATGCCCTTATACAAAATGAACAAATGAATACTGAAGAAAATGTAACTACATCGATCAGGCGAAAATAGAAAGAACTACAAAAGTAATCTAAGACCATCGAACAACTGGAGGGAATAACTAAACTTCGGCTTCTTCTTCTGCTCCGTCTCCAAAGCACTCCTGCTGAGAATCCTCTGGCTCCTGATGATCTTCCCAGCTGGACCTGTTCTTCCTCTAAGTCTGACGTACACAAAAAAAAACAGGTGTACGTCAGGTGCATGACGCACGGCAAGACCCGACCCCACAAAGAAAATAGGAACGGTCGAATGACCAATGCAGTAACAGATGCAACAGTAGTAATAATAATAGAAGAGTGACCAAAGTGATAACAGAAATAGAAACATGTGATGATAGTAGTAACAATAGAAGTATGCAACTGAAATACTAACAAGCTAGATACAATCCATCACTAGAGTATAACAATCAGGAAAAACATAAACATCCGAGTAACAAGATCATACAGCTAGCCATCCTATAATCATCCACATAACAAGGTCATACAACTAGATGGAATTAATATTTAAAAATCTACAACTCGAGACGTAGTACGTCGAGCGAAATAATCCAAACAAGGAAACCCTCATGTATATACCATATGCCTCAAATTGTAGATGATTAAATATTAATCCCGACCTAGGTATGGAAAGAAACATAACTGTCATATATCTCACAAGGATCCAAACTCATCCAAGTAACAATTCATGTAACTAGCCATTCTATAACAAGTCATCGGTCCAACCGTCTAACCCCAGTGCGTATCGGTTCACTAGCCCAACAGACTAACCCAGTGCGTATCGGTTCACTGGCCCAACAAACTAATCCAGTGCGTATCGGTTCACTGGCCTAACAAACTAACCCAGTGCGTATCGGTTCACTGGCCTATCAAACTAATCCAGTGCGTATCGGTTCACTGGCCCAACAAACTAATCCAGTGCGTATCGGTTCACTGGCCCAACAAACTAATCCAGTGCGTATCGGTTCACTGGCCTAACAAACTAACCCAGTGCGTATCGTTTCACTGGAGCGACCCTAGAGGATACATAAACAGTCACGTCTAATCACATGTACCAAGATTTCCCATTCCGGCTCTTCTAAGCCAGCAACACACAAGCCTCTAAATCTTATTCATGTCACATAGATCACTATAGTCATGTATTTCTCGTGATTCTTAAATATAACAAGGAATGATAAATACAATTAATACTAATTAACAGTATCATAAATCAAAAACAGGAACCATGAACATCTACTATAAACCGTACATGAGGAACTATCATTAACAGATATCATGCCCATGAAATGTCGACATTTTCAATTATTAATTCCAAAATAAATCATTTTAATTTATTTATCATAAATTATTCAAAATAATCTTTAAAATATATTATTATTATATATTATCCCATATGAACAGTAACTGTTTTATCTTTTCTTTTTAACTATTCTAATTTTCTTTTTCGATAACAACTCTTAAAATTTATCTAGCCTTCAAAATGCAAGCTTGTCATTTTATATTCATCATTTCACAAGAAATCTACCACAATAGTACTTAACAACATTCATCATCATCCCACGCATAATATCATAATCTAAACAACATATATAACAAATAACATATATAGAAATTGTAATGGTAATGAGGTGATGCGGATCTTGCCTCGGGGTTCGTCGAACGAATCGACGATGACGACGCGAACCGGATCTGACGCGAAGGACACGGATCTAGCTGAGTGGGTCGGCGTTGACGACGGGGCAGCGGCACGGCAACGAGAGGAGCGGGTCGGGGCTGACGGGCTGCTGTCGCGGGACTGGTGCGGACAGGGGTTCTGCAGGTTCCGACAAGGGGTGGCCGGAGGTGCTTGTGGGGGAGGTCGGTTGCTGGATGGGAGAGTGGAGGTGGCTGCGAGGCGGTCGACGAGGGCAGTGGTCGGAGAGGATGATGGTCGTGAACGGCGACGAGGAGCTCGTCGACGGTGGCTCAGGGGTGCAACGAAGGTGGGTGAGAGAGAAGGAGATGATGATGGGTGGTGGTTCTCCGGCGACGCGAACAGGGCGGTGATGGTCTGAGGTCGGGAGGCGGATGCGGTGGCCGGCGAACTCGAGAGTTGATCGGAGATGGAGGTGGAGCTCAGCTGGCGTGGGTTGCTTTGAGGGATGAAGAGGAGAGAGAAATAGAAAAGGGGGCGGCGGCTGAGGGTGATGAACAGTAGAGGGAGAGAGGGGTTTATTTATATATATATAGGATTTAAAATTAGGGTTAGGGTTTAGGTATTTAACTAAATTAATTAAAATAAATAATTGTAGGTATTTAAAAATTAAATTAATTACAGAATAATTATCTACAATTAATAACGTACATGTTGTGCTAATACAAAAATTGATACGAAATAGTCTAAATATACCCATATTATATAATTAAACGAGAATAATTAATAATAAAAATATATTTACTTATTTTTAAAATCAAATAATTATGTGATAATTATATACAAAGTAAAACGTACAAGTTATACTAATACGACAGATAATATGTAACAGTAGAAATAATACAATAAATTATACCAAAACACGTAATTAATAATATTATGTATTATATGAAATAATTTGTAATAATATTAATAATACAATATATTATTTAAAATATTACGTAATAGTACCGATAACACAACAAATTAATTCTAGAAATTTTTACTGTAAAAAAAAATTTATAAATATCAAAATCATTTAAATAAATATATAATCAGATTTTTAAATAATAGAAAATTGTAGAAAATCAAGAAAAATACAAATACTCGTTTATAAATAATAATTAAATATTTTAAAATACTAAAAAATTATTTTAACTAGTATCGAAAATTCATGGTCCTTACATCTTCTCATGTATACTGTCTTAATTCAGGTTTGTTTGATGTTCTGCAATATAATAATGGTTGCATATGCAATATTTCCTGTGAACCAAGAATGTTTTCTATTAAAAACATTCAAATAATTAGACCATTTCGTCTAGTGTTTCGCTTGTATTCATGATGTTATATGTTCTAAGGACTTGTAAAAGAATGACACCACGTATTAAGGTTTAAAGAAAAAAAGGATTAAGATTTTCTCATGCAACATGTTATAATATTTTTGAAATCAACCTCCATCCCTCCCTCACTCGCCTTACTGTGAACTCTAAAGTTAGTAAGTAATTGTCCACTAAAGATGCTTATCCAGTAGTCTATTTTAAGGCTCGTCAATATTAAAAACTATCCTTGCCTTACTGTGAACTCTAAAGTCCGCAACTAATTGTCCACCAAAGATGCATACCCAGGATATTCTAACTCAGATCAATACTTCACAATCCTAAGCCTTTCGACCTCTAAGTTACCAGGCTACAGCCTGCTATTCTAAAAGAAACAAAAGGAAGGAAACAAGGACCTGCAAGTTAACAAAATCCAACAACAAATCAAAACAACTTTTTATGAAATCAAAGATTCATCAGACCCTCTACTTGTACTCATAAATACATATGTACTCATGAAAGTAGTCAACTATGTTATAGAAAATAATATGCTCCACCACAAGAAAATCATTAAACTCACTGTTTTTTTCTTGCTTGAGTACCCCATGCCTCGTGAAACATCCAACCCAGAACAAAAACACCAACTGCAGTATATCTATAATAAAGCATAAAGTTGTCAATAATCAGCATACATAGAAGTGAAGATGAGTTTTAACTATCAACAACAACCAAGGATCAATTTGTCTCACATGTTTCCGAAGCTATTCTTGGCATATGCTCCCCCCCTATGCCCTGCATACATAAATAATGATCCGAAGTGTTTGAGTGAGACCTGCAGTTGTCAAATTCCTATTGTCAATATAGGAAGAGAATTCAGAAAAGAAAAGAAAGAAAGGAAAAAGAACTTCAAATGAGGTTATAGCATATGCTAACAGTGACTCCAGAAGTCTAAGAACTTCCAAAGTTTATTATAATCAATTAAATAACATTGATTTATTCCTCTGAAAGTATATATATGAGAAGATGCCATCATGTGAAAAAAGGTTATAAATTAGATATCAGGAGTACATATCAAGAGCAACATGAATGACATTAGATATATAAACAATAGCTGAAGCACACCTCCAAGGTAGCCTGGCCATGAGCGACCATCTCTATCATTCTTGTCCTAATCTGCACAAGATAAGATCATGTAACCAATCAACTTTGCCTCCAATTTTTTCAAAAATGTAAAAATGCAAGGGAAACAACATAAAGGATAAAATGCAATGATGATACAATAGATGCAACGAATATAATAAAGGTAAAACATACATGGTTGTACAAGATCAGAAAGAAGAACCAAATTATATTTGATAAGCGACAAATAGAAGATAATACTTGGTGTCTAGTTTCTAAATTATTAAGGCTTGTAATGAGTTCAAAATTGATTACCTTTCAGTTTTTTAGGAGTCGTTTTACACTGTACACAGATACTTATATGTTCAGCATTTCAATGCAGCATAAGGAACCTAGATGTCTCCCCTTATGTGATATTTTGTGTAGTTAACAAATTAATTGCAAGAAATGTGGCCATCTAACATCATTATTTTTTAAGAATTTTCAATAAATCACATTATAAGATTATGATATGATCTCACGCCTGAAGAAACAACAGTCAGGTCCCATCTCTCCCAAAATTTAGCCTTGTATTGATATTTGTATTTGAAGGTTGACATAGCTTTAATGCTTGCATTCAGATGAAAGTGGTTAACAATTTCATAGATCATAGTAAGGGATGTGCAACCAGAGACCATGGGAAACAGCAGTTGAAACACCTTCCTTGAGGCTGAAAGGATACCCACGCACAAAATCTGCACCGTCACGGTATGGATCGTACAATGTGTTGAAGAAGTACGGGGTAGCATGGCTAAGGAGATTCTTTATATGCTGCTCCAGAGAGTTAATGTCTTTTCCAGATGGATTCTTGGCCACCTAGTATCAGTATTTAAAAAAATTGGTTAGAATCATAACAAAATAATAATAATAAATCCAAAGGCTAACGTACGCTACAAAAAAAACATATTCTGTGTGGATATACTGGAAAAATAAATGGATTTGCATAGAACTAAATAAGCAGATTTATGCCTCTAAGATGAATTCACAAATTATTTACAACAATGGACTTATAAATGACAAATTCAAGTTTAACACATTGCCCGTAACCTGATAGTAAATATTAGTTTACAAATCTACTTCAAGAGCAGAACAAGGTATTTTTCTGCGACGATAGTGATAACTACAAAGTATTCCAGAATCCAAGTGAACTTAAAGACTTGAGCAGCTACAAATTTAAATATTGCGATCATTTCCAAAAACCCATCTCCCAAAAAAACTCAAAACAAGCAAAAGATGTCAAATTTCATCAAGGGAACCCTTAACCCTACTCAAAAGAGGAGAGAGATCTAGAGCACGACACACCGAAGACACGGACCAGTGGCAATCCTCTAGGGTTCCGTCCTCCAAACCTTGGAGGACGGTCTCCATCGAGATCATCGTCTTGATCGCTCTCGAGATAGCAATCCTCGCCTTCCTCCTCTTCGACATCGCTCGATGACGGGAAATCTTTGTTATCGGCCATTGCAACACGAGGGAAAGGGAAAGGGAGAGGGAGAAGGAAGGAAGAGACGCTCTCAAAGATGCAATCGAGAACAATCGCGATCGAGGAATCAAGCAGGGCTCGTTAATGGAACTAAGGGATTTTGTTTGGGATTTTAAATAGATGAAGGTTTTATAATTAGTATTCTTCTGTATGAGACGCAGGGAGAGACGAGACGAGGAGAGAATGGTTAAATGCAGGGGGGTGGATTCATCCGTTTCTCAGTGAGTGGTTGAGAAATGGAAGAACCGGAGATGAAGAAGAATTGGGTGGGGTGCGTGGGTTATTAGAGCGGCAGGTGAAAGGGCTCTCGTAACCGCTCAGTTTTTAATGTGAATTAATTAATAATAATAATCTTAAACATTGATAATCATAATCAGAAGATAAAAAGGGCAAAGTAACAATAACTAAATAGAATTATAGGATAAAATTATAATTAAGCAAGTTTAAAAGGGCAAAATGGGTATGCAAAAGTTTTGACAATGGTTTTCTCTTTTAGAAGTAGTATAGATATAGATATATATCATATCATACTCTCTTTAAAAGCACGAGTTCGGGAAAATCTTTCGATACACAAAAATACCCTTGGAATTCAAATATTATTCCATTAATTAAGAGTAAGTTGATAAATTAATAAATTTTTATTGAATATACATAGTATGAAGATAAGGATACGATTTAAATTAAAATGTAAATCTAAATAAAATTATTAAACGCCAAATTTACAAATGTCTACAAAATGAATGGCGTATATGCAAAAACTAAATTAATGAGACAAATAATGTCTACCCTAAATGTCTAACCCAGGAACAATGTAGACCTACAAATCTACATAATGTGGATGAGATATTTACAAAATCCACCAAATAAATTAAAGAGACAAAAGTCATTCTCAAAATTATAAAAAAGAAAAATTAAGGAAAATAAAAATCATACTCGCTTTAAAAGCACGAGGTCGGGAAAAGCTTTGCATAGTCAAAATTATCATGTGCTACTTTAAATATTTAATTTAAATTATAATTCATCCTAATCATAGTTATATTCTATCCTAATACCCCATGAACTATCCATAGGTCAACAATTTAAATAAGATTAATAAAATATATGAAACAGCTCCGTAGTATCAGCTTATTACATGAAGTAATACAAAAAAAACAATTTTTTTTAAAAATTAGACAAAATACTCTCAAAAGTTTAAAATTACACAAAATAAAAAACTAGAAATTTAGAAATTGTCAAAGAAAAGAATAATTGTGCGATGTTCTTTCATTAAGATATATAAATATAACTTATAATTTAAGGTTTACTATCCCTTTTTAGAATCTGAAAATAGTCAAGTTGATATTGGTAAAATAATAATAATAATAATAACAAATTAAAAATATCCAGTTAAAGAATAAAAATTTTAAAAAAATATATGATAGATTAAAAATTAATGTTATTGTATAAATTAAAGTAACTGCATATAATTTTACCAATATGTTAGAGCAGCAAAAATACATAAGTATCATTAATTGATAGAAGACTAGATCGTAAAAAACTGATAAAAAACTATAATATAATAGCTTCACATAATTTGATTATAATCTATAAATATTGATCTCTAATGGTAATAATATTTATAGGGTAAAAATTATAAAGATTTATGTATGTAGGACTATTAGAAAATTTAGAGATATCCTTCAAAAGAATCAAGTGGTTTTCATTTCAAATGGAATTCGGAATACCCATGAATCACTTCAATTAACACTAGCATAAGTTAGATGTATCAAAGAAATACCGACTGAATACCCCCTAAAGAATATATTGAACAACTTTATTCCAATCAAAGAAACATTATTCTTGGAAGATAAAAGAAAAATTACCATGTCATGACTAGATAGGCAAAAAATATAAAATCATCCTTTTTCTTTTTCTTTTATAGTGTCACGACCCTGCTTGGGACTTTATTTAGGGGCATGACTACTAACGAATGATCAATTCTTAAAGACACAATCAAAGATAATGATGTAATAGTGTTTTCGTTGAAAATTGCCTTCATTACTGATTTCATTAGAACTTCAACCGTTTACAAATGAATTCAAATAACGAAAAATAAAAATTACAACTCTCTTGAAAATAAACACAAGATCCATTTATCGACTCTTGCTTGCGTGGGTTCTTCGCCGGTGCCGGGGTTTATCCATGGACGACCGCAAATCAGATCCGGTTGACGAAAAATTAGGCAGAGCTTCTACCTCACCAAAGGGGTATTTGCTTGAAGCGCTAAAATCGACCAAGTGAAATCAGTAGCTCTTCTCGAGATTAAAACAAAGCCTAATCTCAAGGAACGGACGTACGAGGCTTCGGATCCTTCGAATGACTCCTCTTTCGTGCTAAAGTTCGTCGGGATCTCGCTGGCCTTTGCTGAAATTTCGTGCTCCTTGACTCTTCAATCCAGCAGCACCTCGTCCTCTCAATCAAATTCTAGATCTGCGAAATGGAGACCTTGAGCTCATATTTATAGGCGTCAGGTGCGGTTATTTTGATGAGAATGAGTGATTTGGCCTTATCTTCAGTTAACAATAGTCGAACCATGTTTGTTGATGATATCAAGTCGGTTAGGAACCCCTGAAATAGATAAATCCTGAGAAAACCGCTTAAAACCCGTCAAAAACGCGTTAGGAGGTCGAAACAGCACGACGGGCGCTGCCGACCTGTAAGGGGCGCGGGTCGGTGCGGTCCGACCCGCGCCACAGTGGGTCGAACATGGCCGACCTACGCGTGCGTGGGTCGGTGCAATCTGACACGCGCGGACGTGGGGGTTTGGCGTTTGGCTGAGTTCTTTGGTGTTTTCCGGTTTTCCGGGACTTGTATTCTCCGCCGACTTGTACGCTTCGTTGCGGGACTACGTTGAACATTCACGAACTGATTGACACACACGTTGATTAACAAGCGTGTGAGTCGATTGATGAGTGCGTATTGACCGACACGCACGAGCTAATTGATGCGTGCGTGCTGACAGACGCGCACGAGCCGATTGACGCGTGCGTGTTGACCGACACGCACGAACTGATCGACGTGTGTGTGTTGACGGACGTGCACGAGCTGATTGACGATCGCATGTTGACCAACATGCACGAGCTGATTGACGCGCGCATGCTGACAAACTCACGCGAGCTGATTGACGCGCATGTTGATCGACGCGCACGAGTCGATTAACACGCGCATGTTGACTGACGTGCACGAGCTGATTAACGAGAGTGCGTTGACCGACGCGTACGAGCTAATTAACGAGCGCGTGTTGACCGACGCGCACGAGCTGATTGACGCGTGCATGCTGACAAACGCGCGCGAGCTGATTGACGCGCGTGTTGACCGACGCGCATGAGCTGATTGGTGCGCGCATGTTAACCGACTCGCACGAGCTGATTGAGTGAGCCT
This sequence comes from Asparagus kiusianus, assembly GCA_022839385.1. Taxonomy (NCBI): domain Eukaryota; kingdom Viridiplantae; phylum Streptophyta; class Magnoliopsida; order Asparagales; family Asparagaceae; genus Asparagus; species Asparagus kiusianus. Next base: position 414,905 of record BQKN01065577.1, on the reverse strand, counting down.
TCTTGACTCATCCACTATTTGCTTTGAGTTGCATGCGGGAACTTATAGGCAGTTTTAGACGCCTACAAATAGCACTATTAGAATTCAAGATCTTTAAATATGAAGGTAGTATATTTTATTACTAAAATTCTTATTAAATGTCACTAAATATAAAATTCACCTTATATCTGTTGTAGGCGTATAAAATTGCCTATAGGTCCCTTAGCTTAGCTCAGCACGATGATTCGACAAAACAACGGACATTCAAGCGACGAGGCGACAAGGCACACGAACAATGGAACACGTACGCACGTGGAATCGAACCAACGTTTCGGGGAATCACCGAGTCATCTAAACAAGAGCGAACTCGGTGATATAACGATCAAATCAAGACCAATCCCGGACTCGAACTCAGAAACGGATTAACTGCCATATTTGGAATCAAGTCAATGAGCCGATTCCAGAAACCGAATCAAATCCGGACGACGGAGAACCGGAAACATCGGAAAACGACGAAACCAGCGCACCTGGGGGAACTCGGCCCGAACCGAACCACCCTAAGGTGGCTCGGCCCAAGCCGAGCCACCCTAGGGTGGCTCGGTGGCCGAGCCACCTCAGGGTGGCTCGGCCAAGGCCGAGCCACCCAGAGGTGGCTAGGTGCAGACTTTGTGCCAAAGGCACAGTCTTGAGTGCCTATAAATAGGCCTGGCACTCGTTCATTTGGGAGAACTTTTTCTGAAACTTCTGAAGAGCCGAAACTCTGCCGGATTGCGACCTCAACTCGGATTGCGAAGGCTTGAAGACTTGGAAACTCAGATCTACGTGATACTACTCCGGATCTAAGCTTGGTTCTTAGATCCCGAGATTAGAGCGAGCGTTTCCTTGGTGAAACGATCCCTCTCGGCTACTATCTCCTTGGTGGGATAGTACCCGTTATACCACGTAGATCTGTTCAGATCGAGATTGCGCAGTGGTCCACGGTACTCAACCCCGGCACAGGCGAAGAACCCCACAAAGCGAGGGACCGCAAAACAGGAAACTCGTGATTTGTTCAAGGAAAGTTGTAATCTTTATTTCTTTGTTCTGATTTTGTTGTAAGCCGGATCTTATAAAAAGACCGGATCTCTTTGTAAACGCATAAAGTTGTTGTCAAAGTTGTAACAGAATCATCAATGAAGAATAACGCAATTTCCCGCTCGAACAATCTGGCGACCACAGTGGGAGCCACCAGCTTCGCTGCCGAAGCTGGAGTGTTGCAGCCGCGGATCTCGATCCCGGTCGTGGAGGAGGTCGAGTACGAATTCGACCAGCAGAAGTACGAGGAGTACGTGTCCTCGTCCGGATCTGCCTCCTCCCCCAAGTCCAAGAAGTTCCAGAAGTTCTCCTCCAGGAGAAAAGTCCGTTGGTGTGATGAAGCTGAAGCCACCAACGACGACCTCACCCCAATCGACGCCGAAGCTGCGTTGAGTGAGGTCCTACCGACCTCAAAGAAGGTCAAATCTGCCATTGAAGGCGTGGTGACTCTCTCCAAGAGAGCCCGCCAGAGGCAGCGTCAACGCCTCGCGAAGCAATTCGCCAAGGCCATGGAGTCCGTTGACGGGGTCCGCTATCATGCGGATCTGAAGAACAAACGAGGCAAACAGCCTCAACAGCAAATGCAGGGTGGTTCCTCCAAACCATCGACGATGGAGTGGGTCCGTGTCAAACGGAATCGCTCAACGCTGGAGGAGCGCATCCGCAAGCGGCGCGCGTTGTCGGCGCAAGCACGGGCCAAAGCTGAAGAAGCCCGTCGGAAGCTGCAGAAGGAGGTGGTCAAAAAGCCGCCACCTACTCGCAAGGTTTGGAGGCCAAAGTCTGAAGCGGTTCAGGCTAAGGAGCAAAACTCGCAGCCTCCGAAAGTTCGAACTCCGGCAAGTCAATCCAAACAGCCGGTGATTGCCACAGCTACCCTGGGAGATCCCGCAGGACCATCCCAGAAGAAAAGATCAGTTTTGGAGCGCCTCGGTCCACTTCCGAAGGAACGAGGTAAAGCTCCAGTTCAGGAACGCTTGGGGCCAGTGAAGAAGTCCCAACCAATACAGCATGCTGGGGGTCGCCGCAACCCTCAACACTTGGAGCAAACCGCGGCACCCAAGCGCACAACCTTGCGCATTCAAGTGCAAGATTCCGCTGAAGATTCACGTCCACGAAGACGCGTTTCAAGGCGTATAACTCTCGAGAGCCCGAAAAAGACAATTATTCTTCAGAAGGAAACGTTGTCATCTGATGACGACAACGTTATACCTGAGAGGTCGTGCCAACACACGATAGCTTGCTCTGACCTCCAAACAGATGAGCTGTACTATCGTGCCGGGAGTACGAACAAATCTAGAAAGAGGAGCCCTCGAAGGTTCGGGAATCAATGTCCTTGTTCAAATCTCATTCGGGCGGTATTGTCTGAATGCAATTGTGTTAAGGCAGTCCCCGAAAGAGTATCGGTGTTTGAAAGACTTAGCACTGGAGCGCCAAGGCCAAGACACAGGCGTTTCCAACGAAGAACAAGGGTCAAGGACGGTGAACATTCAAGGGTCACCGCCAACATGACCAGCACAGGAACAACGGCTCAGGACAACACCGAGGCGGTTCCAGAAATAACCCGACGTGTAACTCGTCTCCAATCCGGAGCTATCATTCGTGCGACGTATGGTAGAGTCCGAACAAGAGTACCTTCGGGAGATGAAGAATCAGATGCTGGCTCCGCAGTGGCGTCTGATAATACAGTGTCCAGTGAGGGACAGCCCCGCGAGTCGCTCATGATAAGCGCGGAACAGGTGGCCAAGATGCTTGAAGATGCCATGGCCAAACAACAAGAAACCTTTAGGTTCGAGATGCAAATGGCCATGCAGAACATGAGAGAGATGCATGACCAACAACTTCATGCATTGAGGCACCTACAAGGCGAACCAAGTCAGCCCAACCAGAACAACCTGGAGGATGAGGGCACAAATGAAGCTCGCAACGTCAATAACCCTCCCATCAATCCAGGGGGTGGTAATGATAATACCAGTGAAGACACAGGTGAAAGCCTAAAAATTAAGAATCTCGAGAACAAAATCAACACATTGATTTCTGCTCAAGAGACTAAAAAGACGGGCATTCCCTGTCCTTACCCAAGAGAGTGGGAATCGATCCCATATCCGGCGAAGTTTAGTCTAATTAACTTCACGCCGTTTAATGGGATGGGTTCACCAACTCAGCATTTGATTTATTTCAAATCACACATGGGAGTCATCTCTGGCAATGAGCCTCTGATGGTGCGGTCATTCGTTGGCACTCTTCGCGGAGCTGCCTTCGATTGGTATCGTCGCCTCAAGCCAGGAAGCATAAACAGCTGGGATGACATGGAGACGAAATTCCTCGCGAATTTCTTCGATGACGACACCGAAATTTCAATCGGGTCGTTGCTTGATGAAAAGCAAAAGGACGGAGAATTAGTCGAGGTCTTCGTCAAAAGGTTCCGGAATAAGGCGATGAATTGTCGGGACCCTATCAGCGAGGAGTTCATCCTCCAAACCTGCCACAACAACCTCTCGCTGGATGTTTTGGAAGCAATGGGCACAGCTCCATCCAAGACATGGAAGGACTTGAAGGTCCGAGGCGAGCAAGCTGAGCGATTCCTCAGGAGGAAGAAGGCGGAAAGAGGCCAACCGGCTACAAATCCCCCAAAGCAGAACTTCAATCAGAAGGGAAAAGGTAAAGCTCAGGTTAATGCTGTTGATGCTAACCAAACCTTTCAATTGCAACCTCAGCAACAGCAGCAGCAGCAGCAGCGAGCTCCACAGCAATCGCAGCCCCATTGGCAGCAACGGCCTCAGAAGCAAAAGTCTTCGGAGCCAAGGTTTCCCAAAGTCTACTCCTTCAAAGATGACGAAGTTCCCGGCATCTTCAAATATCTGTTGGAGAACAACAAAATCCAGCTGCCTGCGATTGTGGATCATGAAGGAGCCACCAAGGTGACAGACCCGAGGTACTGCGCGTATCACAGAGCGGTTCACCACCCTACGAAGTCCTGCTACCACCTCAAGGACAAGATCCAGGCCTTGATCGATGTAGGAGTCATAACTCCAAAACCGGCCAAAAATGTGGGAGCGAACGCGGTTTCCATCAGTTTTGGATCGGTGCCTACAGATTGGTTCGAGCCTAAGCGCGTCACCAAAGTCAGGATGAAGACGGTGAACGACGATCCGCACGGACAGCGCCAAAAGGGACTCGTTCCACACACAGCTCCAAACGGTGAAATTCTCTGGGTGCACCCCGACCTAATTGAAGATGAACAATGGGCTGGATCGTTATCCAAGAAGAAGTCCAAAGAGAAAGGGAAGTCTTGTTATGGAGTCTCTGCTATCCCGGGTGAAGATGATGAAAGGATCACCGCTTTTCCACTCTCAGAAGATGAACAAGAAGTCTTCGCCACCAGAAGTGGGAATCAGTACCACTTCAGCTATCCGTCACATAATGAACAAGCAGCTAAGCTAAGGGTGACAAAACAGGGACCAGCCAAGACTATCACAGAGATGGGGGTGATCCCAATTCCCAAACCGGCTGAAGATGTTCGACGACAGCCGGTTGACAAACAGAAAGAAAAGAGGCCCGAGGAGGTACAGAATCCGAAGCAGTCTCGTTTCAGTCGTCCGATTGGAAAAGACAAACCGGAGAGTTCAAAAAACCCTCGCGCCTTCGACATTATGGCTCAGCTAGCCAACATTCCAGCGCGGATAACATTGTACGAGCTGCTGCGGTTATCCAAGGAGACTAGAGAAGCCTTGCAGGAAGCCCTGGCAGATTCAGAAGTGTTCCTCACAAGGGTCAAACCAGTTCCTGAAGAACTGGATATGTTAGCCCAACAGTGCAATGTGGCAGCTAAGAACATTCCCTGCATCACCTTCACCAAAGAGGATATGCAGACGAAGAATTCAAACCACGATCGGCCCTTGTACTTCGTTGGCTACATTGGCTCCAGCGAAGTCAACCGGATCCAAGTAGATCCGGGTTCCGCTGTGAGTATTATGCCGCTTCGCCTAATGCACAGCCTGGGCATCCCAATCAGCAAGTTGGCGTCAACAGGCACGGTCATTTACGGATTCAATACCAGCGGGTCAAGACCTTTGGGTAAAATCCGGATAAAGTGCCAAATGGGCGATTTAAAGACGGAGGTCACGTGCTACGTGATTGATGCTGAGACATCCTATAACTTACTATTGGGTCGGCCTTGGATCCATAGTAACGTTATAGTCCCCTCCACTCTACAGCAGTGTTTGAAATATGTCGACACTGATGGAAGAGTTAGGACGGTGGTCGCGGATAAGCAACCATTCAAAGGGTATGAGAATTATTTCACAGATTCTCTCCTTTATGGTAATGAATCCGACACGGAACCATCGATCCAAGGCACGGACAGCGGAGAAGAAGCTGATTCCGAAGCCGGATTCGATTACAATGGTGGTTTTGTTTTTAATGACATTGTACCCTTTGTAATCAATCTCGACGACGAACAGTCGTCAGATGGCGGTTGTAACTGGCAACTTGCCGAACCTGAAATAAATAATGGTTTAGAGTACTCCTTGTCTTTTGATGATGTGATAAAGGGATTATACGATAATCCCGAATTATGTATGCCGCTCCGATCGTCGTATGTAACGAAGAAGCGTCTCCAACACTCTTTCGGAACAACTCAAATTATTCCCGCCAAAATAGGGGGACAAAAAGAAGTGATCTTCGGTAAAGGAGAAAATCTTCCGGTGCCAGATCATTTCCTAAGAGAGGATGAAGATAGTGACAAATCCGGTCTACATTTATCTAAGTACAGTCCAGAAGCGCGCAAGCTCATGGAAAGACAAGGATATGATTTCACACTCGGAGAAGGTCTATACTTCGATCGAGGTTCCCGTGTCCCAGTCAAAGCGGCATATGTACCAAAGGGTAAACCGGAGGGCTATTATCGTCACAAGAGGGGCTTAGGCTACGTTTCGTCAGATGACGAATGTGGCTGGCAGATCATCGATCAAATTGCTAACAAGGCTAGGGATGGGTATTTGCCAGATTCTTCAGCTGAAGATTCCGACACAAGTTTGGGAGAAGTGTTCAAGGCCTTAATGTCGAACATGACTACGGCTGATCCATCTACAATGGAGGACGACGATCAAATGCAAACGTGGGAGGACCCATGGGTTCATCACCTGAACATGCAATATGGTGATAGGTTCGAACAAAGAGAGCCACCCACCGAAGACGAGGTAGTCCAAATCAATATGGGTGATGAAGCCAATCCAAAGCCCATATTCATCAGTGGTAGTCTCCCATCAGATGAAAAAGAGGAATTAATTGCCTTGATCAGAGAGTATATCGACGTCTTCGCCTGGAACTACGAAGACATGCCAGGGCTCGATCCCAATGTGGCTATGCACCGTCTCGACATCAAGCCGGATGCTAAACCTGTCAAGCAACAACAAAGACGGTTTCGTCCGCAGATTATGGAAGCCATCGAGGCAGAGGTCAAGAAATTGATCGACTCAGGGTTTATCCGGGAAGAACAACATCCAGACTGGTTAGCTAACATCGTTCCAGTCATGAAGAAAAATGGCAAGATCAGGATTTGCATCGACTTCAGGAATCTGAACGAAGCATGTCGAAAAGATGATTTTCCTCTCCCAATCACGGACGTCATTATCGACAATACGTGCGGATTCGAAAGAATGTCCTTCATGGACGGCTTTTCGGGGTATAATCAAATCAAGATGCACCCGGATGACGAAAAGCATACGGCATTCAGAACGCCCCTCGGTATCTTCTGCTACACGGTGATGCCGTTTGGTCTGAAGAATGTAGGTGCCACGTACCAACGAGCAATGACTAAGATTTTCCAGAAACACCTCAGAAAAACAGTTGAATGCTACGTTGATGATTTAGTGGTAAAAAGCCGCAACAAAGAAGATCACATTAAAGACCTGAGAACGATGTTTGATCTCATGCGGAACCATCAATTGAAGATGAATCCCACAAAATCCTTCCTCGGAATGTCCAGCGGAAAATTCCTTGGATTCGTCGTTACCACCAAGGGTATACATATCGACCCAGACAAGGTAAAGGCGATAAATGAATTGCAACCCCCGAAGAACCTAAGGGAACTCAGAGGATTGCAAGGGCGTTTGGCGTATATCCGGAGATTCATTTCAAATCTTTCCAGGAAGTGCCAACCATTTTCGAAGCTAAACAAGAAAGGCGTATCGTTTATTTGGGACGATGCTTGCCAGAAGGCATTCGAAGATATCAAGGCATATCTAATGAATCCACCTGTTCTTGTTGCACCAAAATCAGGTAAACCGTTCTTGATTTATATCAAGGCGATGAACCATTCGATAAGTGCTTTATTAGCACAAGACGATGATAATGGTCACGAACAGGCAGTTTATTATCTAAGTCGGACCTTGATAGGCACCGAGTCTCGATACCCAATGATCGAGAAAGAATGTCTTGCATTGGTGTTTGCGGTGCAGAAGATGCGACATTACTTAGTTGGCCAGACGATTTATGTCATTGCCAATGTTAATCCGGTACGAGTGTTCATGACTCAACCAGGTTCGATGAATTGGCGGTTAGCAAAGTGGGCCCTTCTCTTGTCCCAGTATGATCTACACTTCAAACAGCAGAAGTCGGTCAAAGGACAGGCGATTTGTGATCTTTTGGCGGAAAGCCCGACAACAGATACGGTTGAGGTATACGATGACTTGCCAGATGAAACCCACGAGGTTAATACCACGTCACACCAACAAGTATGGCAGTTATACTTTGATGGTGCCTCGAGAGCAGTCAATAAAGCAGTAACCCAGGGATGCCATAAGGTCACTTCCGGAGTTGGAGTTGTCTTAGTTTCCCCAGGGAAGCACGTGATACCTCGAGCTTATTCGCTGACGAGTCCATGCTCTAACAACGTAGCCGAGTATAACGCACTCCTCATAGGACTCAGTTTCGCCAAAGAGCTGGGGGTCGAATATCTCGAAGCCTTTGGGGATTCTCAACTAATTGTCAACCAAGTTCGTGGGGAATATGAAGTCAGAAACCCAGATCTGATTCCATACCACCAGGAGGCCATCAGAGTGGCAGATTCTTTTGAGGAATTTTACATTGAGTATATCCCGCGTCTTCAGAACGCTTATGCAGATGCACTGGCAGCACTAGCAGTATCACTCGCGCAACCGCCCGAAACTGAACTGCTAGTCACAGTAAGATCACACCAACTCTGCGTACCCATATACGATATGGATATTGAAGAGGAGGATGATAAAAACGAGAACGCCAAAGAGGTGAACTCAACCCAAATCGAGTCCGAGTCCCGAGATTGGTGCTTTCCCATTATCGATTACGTCCAATATGGCATTTTACCAGAGGATGTAAAAGAAAAAGAATCCATCCGCCGAAGAGCACCACGGTTCTTTTACAATACCGAGACCCGTACGCTGTATCGCCGGGGGTACGATGACTTGCTTCTCCGATGCCTTTCGAATGAAGAAGCAAGAGAAGTTCTTAAGGAAGCACATGAAGGAGAATGCGGTGCGCATCAGCCTGGTCCCAAGCTGTATGATCGAATCAGAAGAATGGGATATTTCTGGCCAACAATGGTTCGTGACGCGATTGAGTACGCTCGAGAATGTCACGCTTGCCAGGTGCATGCGAATTATATGCACCAACCACCGGAGCGGTTACACACGTCAACCACGTCCTGGCCATTCGAGACATGGGGTATGGACATTGTCGGTCCTATCTTTCCTCCTTCAGTAAAAGGTGATCGATTCATCCTCGCTATCACCGACTACTTTTCAAAGTGGGCTGAAGCCATTCCGCTTAAAGAAGTAAAGACGAACAACGTCATCAACTTCATCAAGCATCACGTCATATACCGACATGGCGTGCCGAGGCGGATCATTCATGACAACGGTCCGCAATTCATAAGCAACGCTTTCATCCGGTTCTGTGACAAGTTCAAGATCCAAGATGTTTCGTCAACACCTTATTACCCTGCCGCTAACGGGTTAGCTGAGGCTTTCAACAAGACGATCATCAAGATCTTATCAAAACTCGTGAAAACCAACAAACGGGATTGGGACGATAAACTCGGCAAAGCGCTCTGGGCTTATCGTACTACCATACGCACACCCATAGGAGCTACTCCATATTCGTTGGTCTACGGATGCGAAGCTGTGCTACCGTTGGAGATTCAAATTCCCTCCCTTCGGATCGCTCTCGCAACGGAGATGACGACCGAAGAACATCATCAAAAATGTCTTGAGGAACTCGAAAGGCTGGACGAAAAGCGCTTGGAAGCTCAACAACACATCGAGTTCTACCAGGCTAGGATATCCAGGGCTTTTGACAAAAGGGTTCACCAAAGAAGCTTCAAAGAAGGAGACTTGGTCCTCGCTGCGCGCCGACCGATAATCCTCACCTCTAAGAAGAAAGGTAAATTTGAACCTAAGTGGGAAGGACCGTTTGTAATAGACACAGTCTATTCGAACGGTGCTTACCGCTTAATTTCTTTAGAGGGTAACAGGCAATTAATGCCAATAAATGGGAAGTTTTTGAAAAAGTACTATCCCTAGTACGTTCAGGACAACTCATTTATCGGGAAGTTCCTTGAAGAATATTACACTTAATATTCTAGAGGATAACCCAATTTTATTTTTACCACCAAAATCCCTCGCTGATCAATTTCAATTGACAGTGAGTCCACCGAAAAGGTTCACTCTCAGTTCGGAGTCCCCTTTCGATGAACGAAAGAACTCCATTTCTTTTCTCTTGGGTTCAACCGTTTTTATGGTTGTAACTCAAGTTGAAATTTCTCTTCGATAAACGAAGAACTCATCTTTCGATCTGATAACCAATCCTATAAAAGGAAAGTTTGTCAGCATCTTCCAGATTCTCGAAGTGGAGATCCCACTTCTAGTTTCTTTCTTGCACTGGAAATAGAATATAAAATTCTTCCTTTCCAGAATCAAGGAATAGAATATAAAATTCTTCCTTCCTTGTTCGGGGAATAGAATATAAAATTCTTCCTTCCCCACACCAACTCCTTTTCCAAAATTTACCAATTTAGGATTCATCCTAGGTATTTTATCCCGAAACCTAAGCAGGGATAAGTCTGCGCCTAACACGCGCTGCCGGTTTAGTCTTTTTCCGATTGAAAAAGACGCCAGAGTTCGATTCTGGGGTATTTTATCCTGAAACCTAAGTAAGGATAAGTCCGCACCTAACACGCGCGGCCGGTTAGTTCTTAACCGTTAAAAAGAACACCCGTCCGCATATTCAATATTGTGGCAGGTTGTTATTAATAACACCGAAATCCATGCCTCACACGCATGGGGAATTTCATCCTGAATCCTAAGAAAGGATATGTCGACGCCTAACACGCGTCGCCGGTTTGATCTTTACCCGTAGAAAAAGATACCAGAGTCTGACTCTGGGGACCTTTATCCCAAAGCCTAAACAGGGATAAGCCAACGTCTAATACACGTTACTGGGTAGCCTATTCCCATAACAATGGCAAAGCCTACATATTCAAAGTTGTAGCACAAAGTCTAAGGGAGTTCATTCCTTTAGCGCAACGTCACATGCGGAACGGATTAAAACAATCCGCATGTAAGCCCGACTCAAACGGTAGTCGGTAAGAGCACATCAAATCCGTTGAAGGCTGAGGATTTGCCAAAAATCCTAAGTCAACGTCTCATACACGTTGCTGTTTAGTCTTTTCACAGGAGAAAAACGAAGTCTACGTATTCAATATCGTAGCACTAAAAGAGTTAACTCTTTTAGCTTAACGTCACGTACGGAACGGATTTAGACAATCCGCATGCTAGCCCGACTCAAACGGTAGTCGGTAAAGGCTAATCAAATCCGTTGAAGGCTGGGGGTTAGCCAAAAATCCTAAAGCCAACACCTAACACGTGTCGCCGGGTAGCCTATTCCCGTAACAATGGCGAAGTCTATGTATTTGACATCATAGCACGAAGTCTTAGAGAATTCAATCTCTGAGCGCAACGTTACATGCGAGCGGATTTAAACAAATCGCATGCTAGCCCGACTCAAACGGTAGTCGGTAAAGGTATATCAAACCCGTTGATGGCTGAGGGTTTGCCAAAAATCCTATGAGTATTGTGGTCAATCATTTCAAACGGAATGACGAATCATAATAAAGATAAAAAAAAGGAGATTCACTAAAAGAGTCAAAAGTCAAAGTACACAGCAAACAAAATCAGACATCAAGCCCGTGGCTAAAAATCTGCTGACTGAACTTAGACAGCTTATCATCATAAGCTTGGCTAAGCTCAGCCCTAATGGACTCCTCAGTGGCGGCCGAAGTCTTCACAGCAGTCTCTTCTGTCTCGGATAGCTTCTGCTTCAAGGACCTCAACTCATCAGACAAAGCCGTGCAGGTCTGCTGGTCCTGTGTCTTCGTCATTTGAAGAACATCAAAAGTCTCCTCCTTTTCACGGAGTGCTCTTCTGAGCTGGTCTATCTCGGCCGCACAGGAAGTGAGAAAAGAATCGAGCTCGGCAAGTGAAGATAACCTGGTAGCAAGGCCGGTCTCAACTCGAGCTACTCGGTCTCGCTGCACCTGAACCTCAAGATCAGCAAGAAGCTGAGTCTCGCGCAATGACTGTAAACGAGTATCCAGCTCAGCAGCAATGAAGGAAGAAGCACCGGTATCTCGAAGCTCACGAAACATCTGAAGCTCACGCTCTAAGCAGTCGAGATCGTCAACTATGGCCTTCGCCAAATCTAGGTATCCTGCCTCCCTTATTAAATTGATTCTGGAATCAAGGAAAGGTTTGAACTGGTGAAGGGAAAGTCCGCTGTGGAAGAGCTTGCCAATCATAGCCTTCATAAAGGAGAAGAAGGAGCGAACTTCTAGGCAAATAACGATCTTGTCGGGATCGTCGTCAGATAACAACTCCTTCACTAGATCATGAAGATGGGAAGAGCGCCCTGCACAAAAAGGAGAGAAGTCTGTTAAAAGTCCTAATAAGACAAAGGAATAGCACTCATCGATGAGTTGACTTATACCTCCTTCCCCTTGAGACGCTGGGGGTAGTGGAGGTGTAACGGCTGTAGATGTATCAACTGGCGGAGTTGGTCTCGCAGCTGGCTCGACAGGGTCTTTCTCAACAAAAGCTCCTGCCATATCCAAAATGGAATTCGCAGAGGCGTTACATTATAGTTGCATCAGTCAAGATTGGCTAGTCCTATAAATAACTCAGAAAGAAGCACATACCTTCAAGGGAACCATCCTCAGGATTTCCAGCGAAGGCGGGCTCAGAAAACATATCCCCAGGTAACTGGTCATCGATCTGAGGAGAGCTATATATATAGCGCATCATAGGAGTGTCCGCAAACAAGCTTCCCTCGTCGAAGTCGTCGATGGAGAAATCTGGCATAAAAGAATATCAGTGCCAAAGAAAAGTGAAGAGACTACAACTGATGGAAATGAGTTACCTCTCACGGGTGCATCGGCCTCTTCATTTCTAGGATTCGCCTCCTGCAAATTATCTGAAGAAGCAAGAGGTAGAGGACAGTTAGAGGGTACACAAATTCATTTGGTGTATCATCTAAAGAAATACGTTGTCAGTGTTAGATGTACCTTGATTCACGGAATCGGGTCCTACATTGCCCTCCTCTCCAATGTCAGCAACCCCTGTAGGCCTCTCTACAGGGGGTAGCGGATTAGACTCATCGGGGGATACGGGGATTGGATCAGGACTCATTTCATGCTCCTCACGCGCTCCTATATAGAGAGGGAGAAGTATAAGTCAATGCGCTGAGTAACCAGAGGAATAGTTCTCAGGATAAATGTTACCTCCATCACTGGCAGGATCATCACCAGCTAGGTCCGTATCGAAAGCTCGGGAAGCTGCAGGCAGCTTACGGACTAACCTCTTCCGCCTAGCAGTGGGGATCGAAGGTCTCGCCCGAGGAGGAGGATAGAACTCTTCATCATGATCAGCTGTAGTCCCTGAAACATTGAACTATAGTCAGTTTCAATACTTCTAGAAAATAGAAGGAAAAGATGAATAGCAAACCTCGCTCAGAAGAGTCATCACAATCTTCGGGATCTCCGCCAGAAGCCTCGTCTGTGGAATGGAATGACCTATGGCCATCTTCATCAATTCGGCGAGTCTTATTCTGTGTCCTCTGTGATCGAGCTTTCTCCCGAATCCTGTGCGAGGCAACCCGAGAAGCTTCCTCAGCCTCTAGCTCCGCAATCGGCTTCACAGGGATAGTCTTGTTGGCTGCTAATAACCACTTGCAGCTCAAGAAGGTGAGATTTAACTGCCGATCAATACTCGGAAGACTGAACTTGGCGCCGGTACAGCCAGTCACGGTCCACAACCATGCACGAAGACCGTCCACCAAACCACTGTGGGTCCGAAGCTGCTGACGAGGATTCCCGATGTAAAGCTGATCGTAGCCAAACTGACGAGCAAATCGGCAGGGCAGATATGGCTCTATGAAGCACTCATTCCTCACCCGGAAAGTCAGATAGCCGGGCCTGATGTTCACCAGCCAATTAAAGCAGCCAATATCTAAGTGGGTCCGATTCTCTCTCGGCCTCTCATCGTCTGTCAAGCACTCGCCATATCGGCCGGAGAACTACGGAAAACAAGTGGAGAATGCCCAACACTTGTGGACCTGCAGCTGCTGTCGGACATCAGAAAACCCGCGGCCTTCCCACCTACCATTTTCAAGCAACTGCAGCAGGGGAACAGAGTGATCTGTGGCGTTCGGCACCGACATCATGTCCGGACGGTGAAGGACGAACCAGGCCATCAAATAAGCGTACGGAAGCTCTACCTTAAGCGTGGGAATCTGACCTGGCAAATCGGTCTCCTTCCGTGTGAACGCACTGGAAAGCTGTCGAAGTCCTCGGTGAATGTTAGCCACCATCACCGAAAGAAGTGAGAGTTCCTTCTTGTATGCGAGCTGAACTGCTGGGAAAAGTACCTCCAAGGGTAAGGCGTCCCCAGACTGGTATGGAACCACGCACTTCTTCAACCAGATAGCAAGAAAGCCGGCAAGAAGAGTCATCGGCTGAGTCGGTGTGGTCGCATGCCATAAGAAAGATCTGAACTTGGTCTTCGCAGGAAAGCCACCCTCAGGACTGCTGGCGGTATAGGAATGAGCATCAATCTTCTTCAGTAGATGGTTCACCTCTGAAGGAGTAAGTGGGGCCAACTCACAAATATCCTCGCCAGAGCTGCTCTCCAAGTTCTTGAACAAATAGTTCACGAACTGCTTCAGACTCACAGAGGCCTTCGTCCTCTTGGCTAAAGGCTCAGACTGCGCCAAAGCGATATGGTAATGGCAAGTGAGATCCTATAGAGTCTCGTAACGGTCGGGCATGCGATCCTTCAGCTGACTCAACTCATGACTGGAAGGGAAATACTCCTGGTATAACATCTGCCCCATGGTCAAGCCAGAAATCCTATGCATCTCATGAAGAGCCAAGCCCAACTCCCCCTGACGGGTCAGAAAAGTGTTCGAGTCTGGATTATATAACTCGAACAAAGCACAGAAATGTCTCAAACTGACAGGCAGGCCATACATGGTGGCACGAACGGCGGTATACAAACCGCAAGCGTGCAACTCCTCGCCCCAGCGGCTCAAGACGTATGTCGTCATGCGACTCCACCAAGACTTGTCCGAAGAGTGGACCCAACCATAAATCTTGTGACGAGTCGCAGGCATCTCCCGTCCTAGGGCAGCGAGGCGATTCCTCAAAGTCGAAGCAGTGGCGAGGAACTCGTTACGTGGTGGTGCATCCAGTCCCAACACTCCGGGATGCAATCCGGTGATGTGACTCCTGCTTGAACCAGGAGCTGCCTGAGGGGTGATATAACCGCAATGGACGCTCTCATGATCCACTGTCAAACGCCACGACATCTCGCGCGTCACGGCCTGACACCTGAGTTCAGTCAACGAGCGATGTCGAGGAATTTCCGGCAAGTATATGAAGCCACCGCCGGTATTGTGAAGCCACTGCTCAGCGTCAATGAACACGGCTTCTGGGTCATCGACAGAATCACCAAATAGGAAATCGCTCTTCCGGAGAGGCTGGGTAGAGCTGGCGTCCTTCACAAAAGGAGCATCTGTGATCAGCTGGCGAATAGCTCGATGACCACCCTCCCTCACCACCTGTGCAACCTCAGCCGACGTGCCCGAAGCAAACTGAGGAATAGCTGGAATAGGGGAAGGATTGTCAGAGGTCGAATAATGATCGCCACGACGCCCATAGACTGCGTGGGCTGAGAACGATCCAGAAGGGTACCCCACTGCAGAATAGACAATTAAACACGGGTTAGTCTCGGTTATAAAAGGAAATTGAACTCATCTTACAAATAGCTAAGATAGAGTCATTGCCTTATAAAGGGTGAGACGATTTGGCCACATTGTGCAATCATAAGATAGGGTGCATCGAGGATCCCTGCCTTATGAAGCGCAATGCAGCGTCAATTCGCCCCCTTTATTTTGAGATATGGTTTTG
>BQKN01065577.1:301774-376451 GCA_022839385.1 Asparagus kiusianus | reverse complement strand
GGGTATTTATAGGCTCATGAAACAGCCCCAAAAACCAAGAAAAATCAAGCAAAAAGACAAAAACCATCAAATCTAGAAAACTAGCCGTTATAGGCTGAAAAACACTGTTAAGTCGACTTGGGGAGAGATTAAGTCGACTCATATATAGCCGTTGGAACAGTAACGACAGTTCTGGAAATTTATGTATCTGGTTTTGTAAAATCAATTAAAAATAGTAAATCAACTCCAAACATTATGAAATTTTGAGGGATGTTTCTAAACATGTAAACAAACATTTTACAATTTTTTTTTTTGAAATATCACTTCTTATTTGTGAGAAATAAATATTTGAACACGGATATTTTAGATTCTGAAAACTGTTGAAACACCCGCTTTTGTAAAATAATTTTGACACAGTAAATCAACTCCAAAAATCATGAAATTTTTAGGGAAGCTTATAAACATGTATATGAATATGTTAGAGAAAGAATTTCTTAAATATCACTTCCCATTTGATAGAAATAATTTATTTTGTAAATTAGTCCAAAAAAACATAACTGTGCAACACTTCATAAGTAGACTTATAAAAGTTATAAGTCGACTTACTATAAGTCGACTTGCCTTGTTTTATAAGTCGACTTAGAGAGGAGAAAATGCACTTTCTAGAGGAGTTCATAAGTCGACTTGTCAGGGTTTATAAGTCGACTTATAAATATGCACAGGCACTGTTCATGCTGAAAATCTGATTTTTAAAGTGCCTATAAAAATAACAAATAAATTCCAAAAATTATGAAACTTTGTGAAATGTTTATAAACATGATAATAAACATGTTACAAAAAGAATTTTTATAATTGCATTTCCTAATAGTGAAAACTCATCATTTTTCAAATATGTCCAAAAACATGAAAACAAAACATACATGTTCTGACATTTGATTTAAACAAACTTTTGAAACTCTACAAAATGATTTTATATACTTTATAAACTATGTATAAACTGATATTGAAGTCTATAAACTAATAAAATAATATTTTTATAAAAACACCTATATTTTGATAAAATCAACAAATACGTGTGTGTGAATAATATGAGCTTAAAGTATTAACACACAAGTATAAAAACCTAAACTAAATATACCCAAGCTATGATCTTGATCTTCAATAAGCTCTATCTTGGTACACATGCGGATGAAGCTAGAACTTGGATCTTGAACTTAAATTGTGTAGGCTTCACCGACATTCCGCCAACCTCCTTTGAATATGATTGTTGAAGCTCTATTCCATCCATCCTCCAACTACGTTGTTTGTCTATAATAAATAAGAAAACACAAATACTAGACAAACAACATTAGTGATAAATTGTTTGTTAAACATCATCAAAACAAGAAGGCCAACAATCTCCCCCTTTTTGACGATGACAAACAATTTACAAAATGAAATATATGCATGAAGGAAATGAATATATAATTTATAATTCACATGCATATAAACAAGAAAGAATATACTCATAATATTTCTCCCCCTTTGACAACATTAAAAAGGGGACAAAAGAATTAAGAGAGCGAAAGTTCCCCCTATCAATAAGCATAGGTGAGTATAACACATAGAAAGATATAAGGATTGCTCCCCCTATCAAAAAGCCATATAGAAAATATGCAATAAATGAAGATCATGGCAAACATGTGATCAAGCAGAAATGAAAAGTTATGCTAAACACCACTCACATACAAATAAGATACAATGAGGACACATAATGATATGATATTATAAAGATAGTGTCTCATTATAAAAACCATGTATAAGAATAGATTTATGAAATCAAAAGAAGAGGAACATGAGAATCATGCAAAAAGTTTTCAAATGAAAACAAATCCATCAAAAGAAATCATAAATCAAAGTTTATATCCAAAAATGATGTTTGATCAATGAAGAACTTGATCAAACCACTCATAGAATATATTATAAACCACGAATAGATGATCCATAAGCACAAACACATAAATATCATCATATAAGTGAAGTATAATGAATTCAAAGCAACCAATCAAAACAAAATCTTTGACAAAAGAATTTCAAGAGAGGCAACAATATATCAAGCTCTTAAGTTTGTTCCAACCCATATAATCATTCCAGCATCCGGTAAACATGATTTGGGAGTAAACACCCAATAAACCCGGAGGGTATATAACTACAAGCCTCTTATTAAAATCAAAACATGAAAACAAAAGATTTGATCAATTAAAAATTTGTTTTCATAATCAAAAGATTTTAAGACATAATTTTCAAAACTAAGAAAGGAAAAAGTAAGAACACTAAAATTCTTAGTTTAAAATTTAAATTTGTTTTGGTACCCAAGAACTCTTGGTACCAAAAGGTTTAGGGACATGACCCCTATCATTTAAGCTCAAAGCCCTTGGGTTATGAACCCATTTGGGCGCATTTAGTGCACGGGTCCGGTCATAGCAATAATTATGCAAATGACCCATTCGATTGCAATAAGTGCAATGAAGAGGATGCATTTGGTTATGTTGACCATGTGGATGTGCACGAGGAACATTTGCAAATAAAGATGGTATTTTAAGATTATTTTGCAAATGAGAAATATTTTGAAACAATGTTGGTCTACTTGAAATATTTTGCGATTTAGAAACTTTTCGTAAATCAAAACAAAACTTAGCTAAGTGACCAACTCTACCACAAAAATCACAATGATACACATGAGCATACTTATGATGAGCAATAGATGCATGTGTGTGTACATGTGATGAAGAAACTTGATGAGATGCACAAGAATGATTAATATTCTTATGTTTTTGTGCATCATAGCAAAATTTAGCTAAATGGCCTTTACGACCACAAATGGAGCACTTGTAAACTTTGCTATACAAGTGTGCATAGTGTGTAGGTGATTTTGTAGCACTAGACTTAGCACACTTGTCCATAAGTTTCTTATGGTTATCAATGCATGTTTTTAAAGTTGAATCTAAGCATGATATGCGTTCCTTAACAAGATTCAAATCTTCTTGTCTTCTTCCTCAATCTTCTTCAGATAAATTTGAGGAGGCTGAGTAGCTGATTTGACCGGACCGCTTCCAGAATTATCTTTGTCCATAAGAGGATCATCAAAGATAGTCTCATCTTCTTTATCATCGTCTGTAGTTATACGCACAGGTATAACGTTACGTTGACTGGACTCTGCCTTCTGGCTCGATTCCGGTTGATGTTGTTGAGCTTGCAAATCTCGCATCTGTTGCATCGTCAACTCCATCTCGGTTTTGATCTCAGCTCTGATTTCTTCGCGTTGTTTGGCTAACGCTTCCTGTAGTATCTGAGCCAATTGATCTGGCGTGATGGCGAATGATTCTCTCGCTCGCCCAACACTAGACGTGGTACCGTCTGAAGCAATAGCAGAACAAGTGTCTGACAATTCCTCATCTGACGATAACCCTTCGTGCATTCTTTTATAGTCTCGGCATCGGTTGGCCCTTCGTTGCAACCGCGACATTCTTTGAGAGAGACCCCGCTCAACTCTCCCTTCCGGAGAGAAATCAGGGTCAGGGTTGACTAAATGTTGTTTTCCTCTGCCGGTCATATTAATAGTGACCTCAGGGAATTCATCTTGCCGCATTGCAGGTTTCCTCTGGTTGAAACGTCTCACTTTGGATTTTGACGCTTCGGTCGAAAGTCTTTGAAATACGGAAACTCGTTTTGTCTTAGTTTCTGAGCAATCGCATTCCGTCAACACTGCCTTAATGAGTCTCTCGCATGCGTAATGAGACTCATCTTCTCAGACAAATCTCTTTCGTGATTTGTTATTTTGATAGTACAGC
Organism: Asparagus kiusianus; assembly: GCA_022839385.1. Lineage (NCBI taxonomy): Eukaryota > Viridiplantae > Streptophyta > Magnoliopsida > Asparagales > Asparagaceae > Asparagus > Asparagus kiusianus. The sequence goes on along the minus strand of BQKN01065577.1, from coordinate 372,642 downwards.
TCATCATTGTTGTGATTTGAGCAACCTATCTTTTGTTTGGGAACCTTGTTAACATGCACAGGACGACTAGTCGTCGTTTCTGGGCGATCCAAGTTTTAATTTTTTAAATCTACCTCCTTGCGGGTGTGGAGTCTTCATAGGTCCTAGACGAGAATGAACTGGTATTCTCTCGTTTTGGATCGGAGCAATTCTGACAGGAGGGTGTTTACGACCCCCTGCATAAGAAACCACTAAGGGTTTATTTGCTGAACTTGGGTTTTCTTTGACTGGGGCTTTGCCTCGATCGTCAGCCGAAGGACCGAGGCGATCCGCCATGGTGATCTTGAACTTGGATAAATCTGGGCTAACCCAGGGTTTCACTGGTGATGCAGTAGACGGGCCCGGAACGGATGTTTGCGGCGCCTTCGGCATCCAAACTCTACGGTTCCTTGGTGGCTTTTCAGACACCAACTCCTTCTTAATTCCTTGTTTTTGTTGACGAAGAGCGTGGGCACGGGCGGCCTTCACCTTACGCCTTTGTATTCGTTCCTTCAGGGTTGAACGGGCCCTTTTGACGAGGGTCCATTCCTCCGTCGTAAGCTGTGCAGAAATATGATTATTTTGCCATTGGGGCAATTGAGTCATTTTCTGTTTCCTTGACTCTAGGTCTGCATAGTAGTGGACCCCGTCGGTTTGTTTTAAGGCCTTAGCCAATTGACGAGCACGGCGCTGACGCTGTCTCTAACGAGCCCTCTTCGTCAGCACCGGTGAGCTATTCATCAGCGACTCCTTAACGGGTGTGGAGTCGTTTGGAGCAGGGATGTCGCTGGCAGGTTCCTTAGCAGCAATCGAGCAGGAACCTTCACCTGCGGCCTTCATAGGCATTGCAGACTTGAAAACCTTCTTGGAAGAGGAAATCTTCCTGCACTTGCGGGACGAGGAAGATTTTGAGGATGAGGATGACAAGTACTCCTCGAATTTTGCTTGATCGAATTCGTATTCGATCTCTTCACTGACGATGATCTTGATCGGCTGCGACACTGCGGCCTCGGCAGCGAGGCCGCTGGCTCCCACTGTGGTCGCCAGTTTGTTTTCGTCAAAAGTTGGGTTTGCTGTGGAATTCATTATATCTTCGTTCGATTACAATAAATTCAAAGAAATAGTCTTTTTATAAGACCTCTTTTACACAACAAAATAAAAGTTACAACTCTTGAGAAAATAACACAGAAGTCGTTTATCGAATCCTGTTTTTGTGGGACTTTGCCTGTGTCGGGAGCGCTTTAGCTCGTGGACCGCCGAATCACAGATCGTGAAGGGGATTTAATGATTCTTCCTTCGTTTAACGAAATGAGAATTTGAAACGAAGATCTTATCAAAGTAAGATAGTCGTTCTTCTTAAGATCAAGTCTAAGCTCGAACTCAAGGAAAATCCAAGAAAAAGTGTGTCTGCTCTCTCTCTGGTCTGAATTGCTCAGTAATGTGCCCTCCTCCTCGTCAGAAATGACCCTAGGGGGGTATTTATAGCCTCAAGGGAATAACTGCAAAAAAAATCAACAAAACAACACGTTAAGGCCGCGAGACAGTGTTTACTGTCTCGGCGGGTGAGACAGTGTTTGCTGTCTCGGCCCGCGAGATAGTAAATGCTGTCTCGAAAAAGGAATCTTTCTGGCAGTTTTCGCTGTAACCGCCTTCCCAAGTTTCAAACTCCGTTATTTTGGCAGTTATTCACGTGATTTTCGCCCATGATGTTTCCCACGTCCTTTGGCAGTTAATGGACACGTGTGTGGTAGTTATCAAGGTGATTTTGACCATTTCAACACTGTCTCGCTGGCGAGACAGTAAACACTATCTCGCTGTGAGACAGGAAACACTGTCTCGCTGGCGAGACAGCATACACTGTCTCGCTGCGAGACAGCAAACACTGTCTCGCTGGCGAGACAGCAAACACTATCTCGCTGGCGAGACAGTTCATATCTGTCTTAATTTTTCTTCTAAGACAGTATGAGGTGATTTTTGAGTGATCTTTTCTATGTTTGGATATCTATTAGCATTTTTTTAACGCCTACAGCAGCGAATATTCTGTTATGTTTAATACATACAGTAATGGGTACTTATGTCCCTCACCTAACAAACCCAAGCTTGTTAAAAAGCTCTTATAACCCATACTCATTTAATGAAACCCAAACTCATTTCTTCTTTCTTCTCTACCCCATGGTAAAAATTCATTATGCCCCTCAAATTCAACTGCTTGGGTGTATTTTGGTAATTAGTAAACCAAATTATGATTTACTTGTTTTTAGCAACAATCCTAATAGACGGACCAATATCAACATAATATGATGATTTGAGGGGCTGATATCAAAATATGAAGATTTAGGAGACCAATATCAAAATACTACTACTAAAGATTTAAGAAACTAATGTTTAGGTCAAAAATCGTTGTTTTCATTGTGATTGAATCTATTATAACTTTAATCGTTTACAATAAACTCAAATAAAAAGTTGATCTTTTTATAAGATCTCCTTATACAATAAAAATATAAAAGATACGACTCTTGTCAAACAGCGCAACAGACGTTTATCACCCGCTGCTTGCGTGGAAACTTTGTCTGTGCCGGGGACGTTAATATCCATAGACCGTCGCGGATCAGATTCGGTTGACAAATTGATGATCAAATCTCTTACTTCACGAAGGAAGTAATCGCTGCAGTGATGATCTCGACCAAGCGAGATCACGGCTTTTCTCGAGATTTAAGACCAAGCTTAAATCCAGAGGAATAGGGGACGGGTCTCAGATCTTTCGAACTCCACTCTTTATGCACAGTAATTCGCCAAGATCTGGTAACCCTCTGAAATTCGTGCTCCAATCTCTAATTTGACAGCACTTCATCCTCTTGATTTTCAGCCCTGGAGAAATGAGCACCCGAGCTCGTATTTATAAGCTTCGTAAGCGGGTATTTGAATAAGAACGAGGGATTCCTCCTTATCTTCAGTTAAGAACTGATTAACCATAGTATCAGATCAGTTAGGACGCTCAGGAACCCACAAATCCCGAGAGAATCCATGAAAACCGAAAAATCACACTTTTAGATCAAATTTGGCCGAAGCGTCACCCGGTGGCTCGGTCTTGGCCGAGCCACCAAATGGTGGCTCGGCCCGTGGCCGAGCCACTAGTCTGGCCTGGTCGCTTTGGCGCGACTCGGCCGCCAGGGCCTTTATCGATTTTTTTCCGGGTTTTGACTTGTTGCGTCTTTACGCGTATTTCGTCGTTTCGTTGACTTGTACGCTGTTTTGGTGGCCGATGAGTACGCGGGTCACTTAATGGTGGTTGATGAGCGTGCGGGACACCAAATGGTGGCCGGTGAGCATGCAGGACACTTAGAGCTGGCTGACAAGTGTATGGCCCACTTGGAGGTGGCCGGTGAGTGCATGGGCCAGTCGGTTCGCCGATTTGGTGGCCGATGGGCGTGCGAGCCACTGGATGGTGGCCGGTGAGCATGTAGGACATTTGGTTTACCGATTTGGTGGCTGGTGAGCGTGCGGGCCACGTTATCAACAGTTTGTTGTTTCGCTTGTCGGTGTCAGATAATTCTCATTGATTTAGATAACGACGTTCATCACATTCTCTCTGTCTCGAGCTGTGTGTGGATACCTATGGGCATTTTTAGACGCCTATAGATACACCCTCCAAAGTATTTCAGACTCATTCTTTTATAGAGGAGTCTGGGGTGCTTTGGATATGATAGGCCCCCACCTTCAGTCGGTGTCAAAAGACCTGTAGCTGGCTTCAATTCTGACTTCTTCAGTCTATTCAGTGTTTTGTCGAATAGATAAAGTTCTTCTGGCACTGCGTTTATCGTCTGACCGTTGTTAAAATCTTGAACTAAAGTTGATGCGTAAGTTTCTGAATTTAGCTCATGTTATTGAGTTGACTTTGAACTGATCATCTTCGTCAGAAATTCATATCTGAATGCGATTGAACTCCCTAGAATCATCCTTTGCCTTAGCCTTATTTTGGTGAAATCGTCGATGCGTTGACCGGCCTCGACTTTTACTGTAGCGTGTTGACCGGCATTTATACAGTTTATACTCGTACGTTTACTGGAGTTTACACAGTTTAGGCTCTTGAGGCATTGGAGCGTGGCGGTCCCAAATGTTGGGGTTGCAGGACCAACTATTAAATCTGATTCATCTGCATGTATGGCTTTTATTCTGAAGTTGTTGGATGCTCAAGTCATGAGACCAACTAATGAAGCTGATGCATCAATGACTCGTGTTTATAGAATTTTTGGCAAATTCTCAGCCATCAACGGGTTTGATTAGCCTTTACCGACTACCGTTTAAGTCGGGCTAGCGTGTGAATTGTTTAAGTCTGTTCCACACGTAACGTTGTGCTAAAAGAGTTAACTCTTTTAGTGCTACGATATTGAATACGTAGACTCCGTCTTTCTCACGTGAAAAGACTAAATGACGACGCGTGTTAGGCGTAGACTTAAGATTTTTTGCAAATCCTCAGCCTTTAACGGATTTGATGTACCTTTACCGATTACCGTTTGAATCGGGCTAGCAAGCGGATTGTTTAAGTCCGTTCCGCATGTGACGTTGTGCTAAGAGAGTTAACTCTCTTAGTGCTACGATATTGAATATGTAGACCTCGTCTTTCTTACGGGAATAGACTACCCGACAACGCGTGTTAGGCGCTGACTTATCTTTTCTTAGGATTCGGGATAAAAATCCCCAGACTTGGATTCTTGATAATTCGACCATGATACTATCCATATTTTGTATCATGCAAGTATGACATGCGCCATGATTTTAGTATATGTTAAGAGAAGCTCCCACTTTGATTGGTAAGTCGCAATTTTAGAGCGTCTAAAATGTCCTCATCCTTGGGAAAAAAAACTAATAAAATGTCCTTCTTAAATAATTACAAAGCGACCTTTACACTTGGAATATTATAAAAAAATTCTTATAAAATCATTTTCTTTCCCTTAACGATTCAACTACAGCACCCATTATATTCTGCGTCACATAAGGATCGTGTACATGAGAATACTAGTCATTAATTAAAAGAAGCGGAAGTGAATTTTTTTTTTCCGCGTGTTTTCTGAATTTTTTTTTTGAAAATTCAATGTGAAACGACTCGTGATTGACGGCTCCGAAGGCAAAAACTTCCATCTCCGACGCATAAGTTCCGCCCCACAAGCCGCCACGTGCCCACCGCATCCACATGCAAAATCTGCGGTGTGGGCGATTTTCTCACTCCCATCATCGATTCCTTGCAAAATCATCCTTGCAAAATCAATACAGTGATCTCTCGTCGTCGGGGACACATCACCTGTCCTACTTATTAGTCCCATATTTTGGGTCTATGTAATAAAACTTATCTAAAAATTAAGGGGACCTCGCTACTTAAGTGCTCCCAACCGTGACGCGTCACCAAGCAGCGTTTTTGCACGCTAGGTAAATTTCAATAAACCTCTTCAACTTTGGTGTTTTGGACAAAAGTACTTAGGACTTCTTAAGTCCAATATAATCAATTTAAACTTTATTAAATTCCTTATTATCCATCCTCGTGTTTTACAAAAGACTAGTATTTAGACCCGTGCAAAACACGGTTTCTAAAAGATTTTCTGCAAATTCCCAAGGGAAACTGATTTTACGGTACACAAATGATCTTATGTGTCCAAAATTTGTGCTCCTTTATCGAAGGCTAGATACCCAGTTCCTACATCAAGATTTAATTCCATTAGTATATGCACTTAATAATTTTATCAAGTAAGAAAGATCCCCTAATACTAAAAGCCGTAGCACGAAACAATGTGTTACTATAAAGTACAATTTGAATATAGTTTAGTAAATTATCTTGCAAGAATGTAAAGACAGTTTGAGTATGTTAAGAAGCATGGTTTTAAGTGGGGAAATATTTTCCTCACATTCGCTGTTAATCAAATTCATACATAAGTGGTTAGAAACATATTGAACATCTATATGCAAGGGTAGACACCATAATTGTGCAGTGCCTTTTAGAATTTTCGTAGATGTATGTACACAGCTGATAGATGCGTTAAAATATTCTACATACTCAATTGAAAACTAATTTCTCGGTCCATAATGCTCATATTAATTAAAATTATATATTAGACTCAAAAGTATGATAACAAATCTCTGTCATTGTGAACAGAAGATACTCGCAGATAGATGTTCCTCTATGTCTTTGAATGTAGAGAACATCTACAACTCACTGTCTATAGAAGTTAATCGAATTCAAAAAACTATTTCTCATCAGTAACACTGGTATATCTTGTGCACACGACATTAGCATATATATCTAATGTATGCTAAATTTAGAATTTCTTCCAATAGTTTGATAGTTCGGATTACTATGGCAGAAAAACATGAAAAAGGCCAACATACAGCTTTTGATGTTGGCTAAATTATGGAGGGTATTATATATGGTGGATTGCAATTTGCAAGTAATATGTCAATGAAGCGTGTTCTTTAAGCAGGTTATATAAACTAGCCATGATGGAGGCACACACAAAAATGATCACCTCAACACATTCATTTAATATCTTTAAGGTTAAGGATACAAAGGATGATAATTTCAGTTAATATCATTACTTTACATGTTAGGTTGCATTAGCGCAAATTGAAGGCCCAAATCATCTTGCAATTAAAAATTAGGGGGAAAGTACACTAAATCAACATCATCTTTTTCTTCTAATTTGTGTCTGCTAATTTTGGATAAATAATGAGTTCCAATCATACCTAATTCTAATTAATGCTCAAATCTTAACTATATCGCTCTTATTTTCTAAATATAAGCTTCAATCAAATACAATTTGAAATAGAAATCATAGAATTTGAATCATTATTAAAATCAAGAACACATCAAAAGCAGATTGTATTAGATCAATAACCCCTAAACATCAAAAGTAGATTAGGAGTAGATTAAATCAACAAAAGAAATTAAGATACATTTTCCCATGATATAATGTGCTAAATATATAATTACTCCTTAAGTTCCCACTACCTAATTGCTTCATTATTTTCCCATTTCTTTGCCTCAAAATAAACTCCCCGTCTGCTATGTAATTAGTAAATGCAAATATTATATCCAGGTGGGAAATTTCTTTCATAAGATATATAAGCAGCTAATATCTAGCCTAGCAATATTGAAACTATGAAAACTATGATCTCTAAGAGCTCATTTCAATAAATAAACTGAAGTTATAAGCCTCACATGCCCTGAATTATCCTTTGAGAAGGGAAACAACTATGATCCATCTAAGTTCATGCATTTCTTGTCTACCTATAATAACAAATAATCTATGCACGAAGATAAATTCAACAGAGAAATCAAGAAACATTTAACCAAGAGATAAGTACACCAAACAAATTCTAGAATAACACGCCATCAGATAATTTATTTTATTTCATTTTATCCCATTTCTTGCTGTTTTTCTTAAGAATCCATCTAAGTTTCATGTATTTATTTATTTGCAGCATATTTATTTATAGAGTGTCGATTCACATAATATTTAATTAGGATTTGACTTCAATTTTACATCCTCAATCGTTTCATTTCTTTACATTTTCATAGCACAATTAATAGAAATAAAGAAACAAATGCACTACTCAAATTCTTACATCAAGATGTTGGGGATCTGTTGTTGCCAATCCAACTGTCACTGCAGCAAGCCCTAACAATCCACCCAAAACACAATAACAAAACTTTACAATCTCCTAAGAACCCAAAAATTTTCAATAAAAAAAATAGAGAATCCAAGAAATAAACCTTTTGTTGATTCGTCTTCGGTGAATAAGTAAACTCTGTCGTCAAAAATACTGATCACAACGCTTATCTTCTTATGGTCGCAAGCGACCGCTAATTGCTTCACTATCCCTTCAACATTTAACAGCATCCTAAACCCCAAAAAACTCAAACAAAGCCCTAAATTGACCGAAGAAACAAACAAAACCCTAAAAAATTCACACCTCGAGAGCGGCGATTTTTCGCTTCTCGTACAGCGTTTCGGCTAACCCTCGTTGGACCGTGACCAGAATCGCATCGCCCATTGCTTCGTTGTTTGATCGAGATTCTACTTGGAGATTGGTAATAGAGAATTATTGGAGGATGACGTCAGCGTCGACGAATCACGGGAGATCTGAAGGAGGAGGAAGAGAGTGGAGAATCGCCGATTCTTCTCCGATTTAAGGGGAGCGATAACTGTTGTGAGAGTGAGTGTTAGATGGTGGTTATCGGAACCATTTTTAGATTATTTTGAAAGTTACTGTTCATTAAATGTTTTTTTTGTTGTTCTCCTTTAGTAATAAAGAAGTAGATTAGTTTATATCATAATTTACAAAGATCAGGAGTTGTATGTAAAATCTATAAAGTGCAGAAGCATTTTTGTAAAAGTGACCCAAAAATATCCTCTGTAAATTGCTAAGAAGGCAGCACTTCGATCTCACGAGCACAAGCTCCCGTCCAAAAATCTCCTCTATGCTTTCCTCTCGATTTCTCTCTTTTAGAAACCTAATAATTTCTTCTTCTTCTTCAGTCCTCTTCCGCGAAAGCTTTACTTTCCAGTCCAAAAAGCCCCATAATATTTATTCTAGCCCTTCAAGGGTCTTTAGAGGAACAAGCTCCCCCATTTCAAAGTCTTATCCTTTCTCTTCGCCCAAGCTTTCCTTCTCCGAAATGGCGTCTCAGTCTGCGACCTCCGTCCACGACTTCACTGTCAAGGTGTCATCTTTTTTTGTCCTTGTTTGTAAATATGTTGTCATGATTTGTGGATTCTTGAAAAGATTGGATTTTGTTAAGGGAAGTTGAGTCAAATTTCTCAAATTTAGGATTTATCATGATAGAGTTCGCTTTTTTTTGCATTTTAAAACCTGATTTAATGAGCAATTTGAATACTGTTGATATTATGATTACTTGGATTGGGGAGAAAGTAGGGGTTAGTTTCTCTAAATTTGTTTGACTATTGGGGCGTTTGTTTAATTTTAGTAATTTTTTTCATTGGTTGAAATCTTCAAAATTGATTTATTCTCAAAATTATGTATTTGGGGTTTATTTATTTATTGATTTTACGCAGGATGCAAGGGGAAATGATGTGGATCTGAGCACCTACAAGGGGAAGGTCCTGTTGATTGTGAACGTTGCGTCTCAATGGTAGGCAAACACAGTTTATATATTTTTTATTATTACTTTGTCTGTACGGAAATAATTCAGATGTCTGTGAATTTTATAATTTGTAATATCATGTAAATTGGTTTACGATTGGTTATTGTATTATTCACATATTTGTGAATATTCCCCTTAGATTAGTCTACATTGCATGGTTCTATATTGGCTAAATACCCATATTGGTATTTTAATTCAACCCCATTTGCCAAGAAGGTATTTTAAATAAAAAAATCGGCGTTAAGGCATGTTAATTGATTAAAATTACCAATTAGGTCCTTTTTCTCGTCGACGACCACTTTTCCGGCGAGAACTCGTCACATGCGTGGCACGTGATGACTTAATCTCGTGTAAATACCCATATTGGTATTTTAATTCAACCCCATTTGTCAAGAAGGTATTTTAAATAAAAAATCGGTATTAAAGCATTTTAATTGATTAAAATTACCAATTAGGTCTTTTTTCTTATCGGCGACCACTTTTCCGGTGAGAACCCGTCACGTGTGTGGCACGTGATGACTTAATATGTGTTTTAGCTGATGATGTGGCTCGGTTTGCTGATGTGGCTCGGTTTTAGCTGCTGATGTGGCTTAATGATAATTTAAGTCCAAAACGAACCAACCTGAACCCTTAAAATTTCAAAACAAAGATCAAACTTCTTTCTCTTGCATCGATCCATGGCCGCGCCGGTGGTAATCTAGTCTGCAGTGATCTTCGTCTTCTCACTCTCTTCTCTCCAAATTCCCATGGCGTTTTCTTCTAGAAGTTCCTGGAATCGGGGGTTTTGGCTGCTTCTGTTAGCGGTAAAAGTAAGATAATTGAGTTGGATCTGAGATCTTGAGTGAATGCGTGGAAGTTTGATATTTGTTTTGAAATTTTTAGGGTTCAGGTTGGTTCATTTTGGACTTAAATTGTGATTAAGCCACATCAGCAGCTAAAACCGAGCCACATCATCAGCTAAAACACATATTAAGTCATCACGTACCACACACGTGACGGGTTCTCACCGGAAAAGTGGTCGCCGACGAGAAAAAAGATCTAATTGGTAATTTTAATCAATTAAAATGCTTTAATACCGATTTTTTATTTAAAATACCTTCTTGGCAAATGGGGTTGAATTAAAATACCAATATGGGTATTTACACGAGATTAAGTCATCACGTGTCACGCACGTGACGAGTTCTCACCGGAAAAGTGATCGCCGACGAGAAAAAGGACCTAATTGGTAATTTTAATTAATTAAAATACCTTAACGCCGATTTTTTTATTTAAAATACCTTCTTGGCAAATGGGGTTGAATTAAAATACCAATATGGGTATTTAGCCGTTCTATATTACATGTAGCTTCATTTCTTCATGTTTACCTTTTATCCAATAATAATGTTGCTACTGTTATTGCAGTGGGCTGACGAACTCGAACTATACGGAGCTCAGCCAACTGTATGAGAAATACAAGAATCAAGGTAGTTTGGTATTTCTTTGCTTTTAAAAGCATTTGTTTATTGTCGCTATTTTCCTTCTCAAATCTGTTGGTCCTTATATCTGGTTTTCTTGCTTTAGCTCGAAACTAGTTGTGTGCTCTTAGCCCCTGTCATTGATCTCGAAGGTCGTGCTAATTTTAGTGATTATATTTCAGACTTGAGGAAATTTTGAGGTTTTGGTCTAGTTTAGCAATGGGTTTTATTTGTAGTTGGATTCCGCACAATCGGTTCAATACAATTCGATGTTACTGCATTTTACATAATTAGAAATATTCAAATAGACATATTAGCTTATCTAATTGCATAAATGCTCATGCAGTGGAAAAGGTGTCGATATGTTGCAGGGGATATTGGTTTTTCAATTTTCTTGATAAGATAACGAAAGGTTTTGATAGAATGAATCCAAATTTGTCATTATTTCTGACGCAACCAACATTATGTATGACATATTTTAATAGGACCATTACGAAAAGCCTAGTCAGTAAGATTGTGAGGTCATCTCACATTTGATTCCATACATAAATCCATTTTCTTCCTTATGAGTTCCAGTATCGATAACAATTCTAAGCCCAACTCAAAACTCTAAAGCAAAATGTTGAGTTAATTAACCCTCAGCGGTCCGTAGTGGTCTGATCAAATGTACCAAAATTAACACACTAAACACAAAACCAGAAAATAGAGAGACAATCACAAACACACAATATTTACGTGGTTCGATCACATTGATCTACGTCCACGGCAAGAGGGGGCTAAATTTTATTTCTCTCTGAGTTTCCACACGAGTACAAAATTTTCAGAGCTCTCGTGGTTGTATATCTCTCTGTCTCTCTGATGTTTGTTAAAACTCTCACCGAAAACAAAATGAGAGTATGATTGATTGGGGGGACCTACAAGTGAGAGTGACCCCAATCAAATAAAAAATCTCCCCGAGATATGCTGTCATTCTACAATCTAAAATTAAGAGAAGAGATTTGAAATGGGTCCCACCCATTTTGGATTCAAGCCAAAAAGTCAACAATCTCCACTTTGGATTGAATCCTCAAACATCAATAACTAGAGGATTTCACCTGTCTTGCAAACAATGCCCCAACCGGGGCCACCTAACAAGTGCGAATGCCTTCCAAATTCAAGCAGTGCTTGAGCTTGAAGGTCGGGATTGGTTTGGTCAACATGTCACCTAGGTTGTTTGCAGTACTAATCTTCTTCATCGTGATGTTTCTTTCAGCAGTTGCCTCACGAATGACATGATATCTGACATTAATATGCTTTGTCCTTTCATGATGTGCTGAGTTTTTACTTAGATGTATTGCGCTCTGATTGTCGCAAAATACAACTGAACTAGCCTTCTGCCGAAGTCCAAGCTCCCTTACGAGATTTCTCAACCAAATGACCTCTTTTATCGCTTCTGCTGCTGTCATGTATTCTGCCTCTGTAGTAGACAAAGCAACTATCGACTGTAGAGTCGATCTCCAACTAATAGCTGAGCCAGAAAAAGTAAAAAGATAACTAGTCAAATATCTTCTTTTATCGAGATCACCTGCGTAGTCAGAATCCACAAAACCTAAAATTGAGGTTCCCAAAGTACTGCTATCAAAAACTAAACCCAAATCTGAGGTACCCCTGAGATACCGAAGGATCCACTTCACTGCTTCCCAGTGTGTCTTCCCTGATTGAGCCATGTATCTGCTCACTACATTGATTGCTTGGGCAATGTCTGGATGAGTGCAAATCATAGCATACATAATGCTACCCACATAGTATGGAACTTGGGACATCTCCTTCTTGTTCTCACTTGTAGGTGAATCTGAAGCCAAGAGCCTAAAGTGAGGAGCTAAAGGAGTCGTAACGGGCTTGACCCTCTTCATCCCAAAGCGTTCAAGCACATTTTCAATATAACTCTTCTGTGAGAGATATAATGTTCCAGGCTTTCAGCTTTCCTGTCCCTCCTGATCTCCATACCTAAGATCTTCTTTGCTGCACTAAGATCTTTCATCTCAAACTCATCACTGAGTTGTTTCTTTAAAATAAGATACCGCGACATGTTCTTAGTTGCAATAAACATGTCATCGACATATAATAGACGATAAATAAAAGAATCATCTCCTAGATGCATGTAGTACACACAACTATCATAAATACTTCTTGAGTACCCATGACTAAGCATAAAATTATCAAACCTCTTGTACTACTGTCTGGGAGATTGCTTCAGGCCATACAAAGATTTCTTCAATCTGCAAACTTGATATTCTTTACCTTCTACGAAGTATTCCTCTGGCTGAGACATCTAGATAGTCTTCTCAAGTTCGCCATGTAAAAATACAGTCTTCACATCAAGTTTCTCAAGCTCCAGATCAAATAGAGCAACCATGACAAGTAATACACGAATGGAGGTATGTTTCACAGTCGGAGAGAACACTTCATCATAGTCAATTCCCTCCTTTTGTCTATAACCCTTAGCCACTAACCGTGCTTTGAATCTAGCATCTTCAACCCCTGAGATCCCTTCTTTCTTCTTGAAAATCCACTTGCATCCAATTACCCTTTTACCCTTAGGTAATTGCACCAAATCCCAAGTCTGATTCTTATAAAGTGACTTGAGTTTTTCTGTCATAGCTGTGGCCCAACGTCCAAATTCTTCACATGAGACAACTTTAGTAAAGTTTGATGACTCTTGAATACACATCTCTTCAGCTATCGTGAGAGCAAGGTTTTAAATATCGGTTATCGGAGATTTATCGGATGACCAAACTTCTTATCAGATAGCGAAAATCGGGGATATATTGGGGATAAGTAGTATTTATCGGAGCAATAAACTGGATGGTGTATATATATAATATAACAACTAAAAAAATGTAATCTAACCATGCTTAATGAAATATAAACATACCAAAACAGAAAAGCAAAGTATGTACAGTTTATTCACTAATTTTTTATATAAGTCTCTGTTACAGGAAAAACAGAAAAGCAAAGTATGATAAAAGAATAGTTATAGAACTGATATTACTCAAAAGAGAAAGTGTGTGCGTGAAGGAATTACAAGAGAAGGAAAGCTCACAGCATGTGTATATAGCGATGTTTCTGGACAAAAAAAAACATGGTTGACAGAGGGTAGGCGAGCGACAAAGTTCAAGGTTGAAGTTCACGAAGGCGAGCGACGAAGGCGCAGAGAACATGAGATTGAGATAACAGAGGAAGCACCCTACGGGAAAAGGAGCAGCCGCCAGAGACGAAGTTAGGGTTTGAAGGTCGGATTCACAAAGTTTTGGGTTTTAAGTTTCATATTATTAACAAAACGGGTCGGGTCGGGTTTTAAAAACTCAACAACTCAACTCAAAATGTCTGGCCGATAATCCCGATAATTTAGCCTTACTTATCGGCCGATAAGTGCCGATAACACCGATAACTCACCGATAATCTCTTTAAAACAATAATCGATTACAAAACCAACTTATCCTAGCGGAGAGCTCAAAAATCCGATAACTCGGCCGATAATATCGATTATCGGCCGATATTTAAAACAATGCGTGAGAGCATACGTCACTAATTCAGCATGTGCATATCTTTGAGGAGGCCTGATCTGTCTCCTCTCTCTGCCAGTGGCTATGGAATAAGGTTCTTCAGTCTCAACATCATTGTCATCTGAGCCTGAATCATGTTTCTCTTCTACAACTGTAGGAGCAATTTTTATAGACGACTTTTGAGAAGTCTCTCCCTCGAGCTCCACCTGAAGCTCCACATTATTCATGGTCTTCTCTACATTTCCTGTAGACTCAACAGAAACTTTCACATGATCAAGCATATATCTTTTATTAAAAATAACATCTCTACTAATAATTAATTTAGGAGAATCAGGTTCAAGACTCCACAAACGATAGCCTTTAACGCCATCAGTATAACAAATAAATACGATTTCTTAGCTCTAGGCTCAAGCTTACCCTCTCTAACATGATAGTAAGAGGGACATCCAAATACCTTTAATTTAAATAGTTATTTGGTTTACCTGACAATACCTCATTTGGAGTCTTGTGTTCAATGGCGGTAGAAGGAGACCGTTTCACCAAGTAACAAGCTGTGTTAACAGCTTCAGTCCAGAAGTCTTTATCCAACCCAGAGTTTGAGAGCATACACCTAGCTCTCTCTGTTAACGTTCTATTCATGCGTTCTGCCACCTCGTTTTGCTGAGTAATGTGTCTGACTGTGCGATGTCGTACGATCCTAGAATTTGAGTAGAACTGATTGAACTCACCACTGAAGAACTATAGGTCATTATCTGTTCGGAGACGTTTAATCTTCTTTTCAGTTTGATTTTTAACAAGTATTTTTCACTTCTTGAAAGTTTTGAACACCTCGCTTTTGCGCCTGAGAAAGTAAACCCAAACTTTCCTAAAAAATCATCAATAAACGTCAGAAAATAAAGAGCACCACCTTTGGATGGAACCTGAGCAGGTCCCACAAATCTGAATGGATGTAGTCGAGAGTGCCCTTCGTTGTATGTGAGCCAGTCGAGAAGCTGACCCGAGTTTGCTTCCCAAACACACAATGCTCACAGAAATCCAATGATGATGTATGGTCACCACAGAGTAAGCCACGCTTACTCAAAATAGTTATCCCCTTCTCACTCATGTGGCCTAAGCGTTTGTGCCACAACTAAATAGTGTCCCTATCAGCATCAGAGGACACACTTGCAGAGCCTATCACTGTACTACCTTGGAGAACATAAAGACTGTTCACCTTACTACCTTTCATCACAACCAATGAACCCTTAGAAACTCTAAGAGCTTCACCTCCACCACTGTAAGAACACCCAATAGAATCCAAAGAACTCAAAGAAATCAGATTTTTCTTTAAGTCCGGGGTGTGTCTCACATCTGATAAAGTTCTTATTATCCCATCGTGACATCGGATGCGAACTGTACCAATGCGAACTGTCATGCAAACTGTATTGTTGCCTATCAAAAATTATCCACCACTTATAGATCTGTAAGTAGTGAACCAATCTTTATTTGGACACATATGATAAGACGCACCCGTATCCAAGATCCATTCTCTATCGGAACAGCCATCCAAGGGACAAACTGCAAGAACCGTCTCAGCAACAACGACAGTATCAACCTTTGTCGTACTAGCTGAATCTGAGGTTTTACCACGCTGATTATCCTTTCTTTAGAGCATAGCATTCTGACTTGTAATGTCCTTTCTTGTGACAGTAGAAACACTCGACATGTTTCTTGTTTTGGGCTAACCTGGATATAAAAAACCCATATTATTGACTTTTTGGCTTGAATCCAAAATGGGTGAGACCCATTTTAAATCTCTTCTCTCAATTTTAGATTGTAGAATGACAACATATATCGGGGAGATGTTTTATTTGATTAGGGGTCACTCTCACTTGTGGGTCCCTCCAATCAATCATACTCTCATTTTGTTTTTGGTGAGAGTTTTAACAAATATCAGAGAGAGAGAGATATACAACCACGAGAGCTCTCAAAATTTTGTACTCGTGTGGAAACTCAAAGAGAAATAAATTTTAGCCCCCTCTTACCGTGGACGTAGATCAATTTGATCGAACCACTTAAATATTGTGTGTTTGCGATTGTCTCTCTATTTTCTGATTTTGTGTTTAGTGTGTTAATTTTGGTACATTTGATCAGACTGCTGCAGACCGTTGATGGTTAATTAACCCAACAAACTGGTATCAGAGCTTCTCGGTTCTAGGACAGCTTTCAATCCTCCACAATGGCTTCTGTGAAGTTCTCGGTGTCGATCTTCGATGGCCAGAACAATTTCGGCCTATAGAGGATAAAGATGAAGAGTTTGTTACGACATGAAGGCACGGTTAAAGCTATCGATGGGAAATATCCAGAAGATATGACTAGTGCCGAGATCGAAGAGATGGACGAAAAGGCTCACAGCGCCTTGCAATTGTCACTATCCGACAATGTGCTTCGTGAGGTTGCCGATGAGGAAACGACAGCTGGGTTGTGGTCAAAGCTCGAAAGTCTCTACTTGAAGAAATCTCTTACTACGAGATTATACCTGAAGATTGTTGACTTTTTGGCTTGAATCCAAAATAGGTGGGACTCATTTCAAATCTCTTCTCTCAATTTTAGATTGTAGAATGACAACATATCTCGGGAAGATTTTTTTTATTTGATTGGGGGTCACTCTCACTTGTGGGTCCTCCCAATCAATCATACTCTTATTTTGTTTTCGGTGAGAATTTTAACAAACATCAGAGAGACAGAGAGATATACAACCACGTGAGCTCTTAAAATTTTGTACTCGTGTAGAAACTCAGAGAAAAATAAAATTTAGCCCCCTATTTCCGTGGACGTAGATCAATTTGATCGAACCACGTAAATATTGTGTGTTTGTGATTGTCTCTCCATTTTCTGGTTTTGTGTTTAGTGTGTTAATTTTGGTACATTTGATCAGACCGCTGCGGACCGCTGAGGGTTGGTTAATTAACCCAACACAAAAACTAACGAGTCACACACTAAGCATAGCAATTATAAAATGACTTGCAAAATTTAATTAACTTGAGATACTTTTCAATATCACAAGTGAAATGAAAAAAAGGACTCGTTCTCCATAAAAATTCATTTAAACATATAAAATGGTTTTATGGAATATGCATAGTTTTAGCATGCACGTGCATGCACATGCAATCTGTGCACACTGCACACACTCCATTCCCATGGCATGTATCTATATATCCTACTTACGATTCTATTCTATCTTTATATGGATATCTATACAGCTATGGAGATAAATGAGTTTCTGGTAATTTGCTGGTCTTGTTTCTAGACATTTGCTGGTCTTGTTTCCAATGTCACTTTCGAGCAGTGTACCACAACCGATATCAAATTTGTCCTCCTTTCCTTTCCTATCTTTTATGAATGTTGTGAATTGTAGGTCTGGAGGTCTTGGCTTTCCCATGTAACCAGTTTGGAGCCCAGGAACCTGGGAGCAACGAAGAGATCGTAGAATTTGCTTGCACCCGTTTCAAGGCTGAGTACCCTATCTTTGACAAGGTAATTATTCCCAAAATATCCTTATTTTCTAAATTATTGTGTACAAATATAGTTGTGTTTTACTCATCAGGGAAAAAAATTTCTAACCTTCATTCAACTCTGCCAAGTAGGAATTTTTACTCGACACTGATGTCAATATTCATCCATTTCGGAAAAATATCCTATTGAGGGTCCTTTATAGAAAATCATATGGGGAGGAAGGTGATCTTTATTAGAACATTAAATTATAAACCTCACAACTTCGGAGTTTTTTTTTAAATTTAAAATCTGCATTAAAAGAAACGAAGTTTGTACTCTAACAGGCCAATGGAATTCGAACGTTAACGTCACTAACCATTACATCAAAACACCAAAGTTGTAATGAGGCTTGAGGGTTATAATTTTATAATTTAACAATCTTGAAATGTATTTTTGTTAGAATACACAAAATCAACATGTGTCCGACCAATTTGAGGGTTCAGTGCTGCGGGCAAATTATGATTTTCTATAGGGGACCCTTTGTATGATTTTTTCCATGAACATTGTACCTTAAGATCTACTGATGAGTATCATGTGTATGTATTGCAAAAATCATTTATGGACCCTAGATTTTTGAGCTATAAATAATCAGGTTATATAACTGATGCACACTAGCATTTCATACTTAATGTATCTGTGCACAAGTACGCCTAATACCTGCTGGAAAAAAACTTCAAGGCTTGGTTGTACTTTATTACCCAATAATTTCACCTAGTTTGCACACATATACCCCCCCCCCCCCCCCAAATTGTATTTGGCTGCACTTAAATACCCTAAAGTTTCTAAAATTTTCGCTATAGTATGCTCAATTATGCATACATGAGCATTTCTCGTAAAAATCTCAATCGAACATTCACATACTAATTTATAACATTTTCATCCTTCTTTTTTGTTAAATCTACTGTTAAGCCTATCAAAATCCTATTGTTAACATATCCTAATTTTATAACATTTTAACCCTTATTTTTTGTTAAATCTACTGTTAGACCTATCAAAATTCTATTTTAAACCAATCCAAATCCTATTTTAAACATGTTCAATTCTTATTTAAAATAGGATTTTGATGGGTTTAAAAGTAACTTTAACAAATATTAAGAGTTAAAATATTCTAAAATTTGCATGAGGGTCTCACATGAGAATTTTCCGGGGGGGGGGGGGCCGGGATTCTCACGTTTGTATAATCGAGGGTACTAAAATGCAAATTTTTAAACCTTTAGGGTATTTAAGTGCATTCAAATACAATTGGGGGTAATATGTGCAAAATAGGTGAAACTATAGGGTAGTTAAGTGCAATTAAGCCAAAATTTAATGAACTGTGTAGGGAGTTATATGACCTACAATCATCACCATCTATAACTCTGTCTTTGAGGAGAACATTGGGCTCTCCTTTTGCCTTTCTTACATGAGCAACTTAAATTAGAAGCCCTAAATATTTGCTAGATTCCTTATTTGGGTAACTTGCCTCTACATTACATTTTAGATCTCAATTGCTCTGGAGGTAAAGTTCTTGCATTTTTGGATTCCTCTAAAACTACATATCTATTTGACATAGGTCGATGTTAACGGGGACAATGCTGCACCGATCTACAAGTTCTTGAAGTCGAGCAAGGGTAGCCTGTTCGGGGACAACATCAAGTGGAACTTCTCCAAGTTCTTGGTCGATAAGGATGGTCGTGTCCTCGAGCGTTACGCACCGACTACTTCCCCTCTCAGTATCGAGGTAAAAAATAACTTTAAAACCTCAGATTAATTCAAATCGTAACCTGTAGGATCTACATGACATGTAGTTCTTTTTCTATTTGCAGAAGGATATCAAGAAGTTACTGGGAGTCTCCTAAACTCAGTGAGGTTTAGAGTTCGACGTTGGGGTATAAGTAAATTTGGGACTATGCTTTAAATGTACCTGTTATCAATAAATTTGGAAGTATGCTTTTAATGTACATATGTAAGAGATGTTGGATCTAGTTTATTACTTCTGTTCACACTTCAATAATGTTTTTGATGCCTAATAAAAATGGAGTCTTCTTGCAAATATGTGCAACTCATGATTGTTGGGGTTTAAACTTGCTACTTTCATTTCTTATTAAAGCTTGCCCCTTCAAGTGCTAGGGTGTTTTTGCTTGTGAACTATGTGAAATTGTCTGCTATCAACTTTGGTCGTCGTAAAAAAAATCTTTTTTTTTTATGTATAACCACTCTATCTATTTCATAAGATTATTGACTGGAATGAATTGGTTATATAGTAAGTTGACCAGATTTGGGATGCAGCTACAGAGGTAGTGCGGGGATTTAATATTGAACAGTTAGATGTAAACTCCATGCTATAATCATTTACTTCTCAAGATATATTCTATGGAATAATACCAATGAGGATACATATAACTTTCTTTTTGCTCCCGTGCCCACAAAAAAGAAAAAAGAAAACAAATATCAGTTCATCTGACTTCTAAATTATAGATAATTTACGTCCATCCTCTAATACTGTAATTATATCTGAGAAACAAAACTGGGTAGAATATGATATCGAAAACAAGTTCATCGAATTTGTAATGTTTAACAAGAATAAAAACAGATAAAATACAGATATCTATCATAAGTGCATCCAAATGTCATAGTTAAGATAAGGGCGCTTGCATCCATTTATTAACATAGTAAAGTAATACAAGAACAGGTATGTAAATATGAATAAGGACGTAAGAAAAGAATGTGGGTAATTGTTCCTAGTAAGGTGAATTTATTTTTTGTCTAACAATTTAAATTTGCAGCTTTATCTTTGTATCAGGTGCATGGTTATCTCAAAATGTTATTTCCTTCAAGTTTTTTTTATATTTATTTATTTTTATTTACATTTATAAGGAAATGATTATGTTGTTTGTTTTATATGGGATATGGATGAGGACAGGATGACCCCAGTTCAAAATTTATCTCATTAAGCATTGAAATGCAATAAAAGAATAGGAACGATAGAGTAGAAAAGATAAATAATAATAGGGGAAATCATATAAATGCATCTAGAAATCAAATGACTATGAGCACATTGACACCATTAATAAAAACAATAATTTGGATATCTTCAAGCCATTTCAAGTATGCAAATCAAATCAACAAATTATATTGAAGGCATCCAGGAATGAAATGGAACTATGTGCACACATGCATCAGAATTTCTGTAGCTGCAGTCTCCGATATATCTCTACATAAACGTTTGGTATATCTATGACAAGTCCTACATTTTATAGTAAAAAATGAAATATTTTTAGCCATATCCTCCATCAAAAGTTCTATATATGTATGTGATATGCTACTTCTGTTTGCAAGAAAAAGAGAAACCTGCAAATAAAATTAGTCCACGTTAACAAGACAGACGTTGCATGCAGAGGAGATTTCTTAACGCTTTCGGGACACTTATACCTGCAAATTATTTTTACTTTTATTTTTTCAATTTTTTGAACTAACCTGCAACCCTTGATCAATTCTTCTTCTTGGTTATTCAGCAACGGCGTGCTCCTGAGGAAAAAAAAAACCGACCGTGCTTTGAAAAATTGTCAATAGAATTGACTTAATTGGCAGTTGCAACCAATTTTAATACCAACAGCAGTTATAGACTCTACAATGAGGACTCTGTTGTGCGCAGCGGAAATTTCGGCAGAGTTTCTGGTGCACAATAAGAGAGAAAGATCGATAAGAATTCTTGTTTCTCAAAGGGAACAAGAATCTGAAGCCTAATATCCCATCAAAGTGGGATATTAGCTCTTCCTCTAGTCAGCTCTAGGACTGCGCGTCGAGGGATCCTAAAAACTATTACAATGACCACAAACTCAAACAAACCAATTTTTACGTGGTTCGGCAAACTGCCTACGTCCACGGGGCAAGGAGGGGGAGATCTACTATTAGAGAGAAAATACAATAGGTTTACAATCTCACAAAATAAACCCTCAAACTAACTCTCTAATCTCTCACAAAAGAAAACACAAGAGACTGCACAAAACTCTCTTCACAAATCCCTAAGATTTTTTTTTCTTTCTTTGCTGCAGCCGCCGCTTTGTTTTCTTTTGGTCCCCTCAACTTCGCACACCCACCTAGGGCACAAATTAAAAGGCTATTTCTAGAGCTACAGTAGTACAATCGGGTGTGGCCTCACATGTGAAATCTCCTCACATCAAATTTGTGGCCCCCACACGCATTAAAAGAAAACACGTTTCCTGGCTATCGGGTGTAGGCGCAGGAAAATATCACGCATCTAGTGGCCCCCATTCACAATTCTCCACCTCGGCGAAGTTTTCTCAAAACTGAGCCGACACCAACCAAACCAAATGTCTCACTTGTTGTGTCCAGTACACCGTGAAACAATTCACGACAACAGACTCAATCCATAACAAGTCGGGAACCCAAATGAGAATGCAAACACTCTCCAAATGTCAGTATCAACTCATCAAATCGATCTCACCCCATCAAAATCCAACCCGGCTGCATCTAGGGCTGTAACTTGAAAACCGATAACCGAAAAAATAACCACACCAAAGCCGAACCATAACCGAAAAAACCGAGGAAAGAAAAAAACCGCATCAAACTGCAAAAAAATAACCAAAAACCGAAAGGTTTGGTGTGGTTTTGGTTTCGGATGTCTGGAAACCGAAACCGAACCGAAAAACCGATTATATATATTGTAAGGAAATTATATTATTTATAGATATATATTATTAATATACATAAAATTTTATGTAGAAACTTCAAACTTGGGCTTAAATGAAGCCCCAAAAAAAAGGATGGCCTTGGCCTGCGTTCCAACATTACTACATAGTCTACATTAGACTTTAATTATATTTCTAGGGCTTCTGAGAATTTGAGTTCTCGTCCATCGCCCCCAAAGTTCCAAACCCAATGAGCTTTTGGTCCTTCACGCTCCGTCTCGTCCCCTCTCGTCCATCGCCCCCAAATCTAGGGTTCTCCCGTCCATCGGCCCCAAATCTTGGGTTCTCTCGTCACCGGCGAAGAAATCCCTTTTGTCACGTGGTACTGTAGCTTTCCCTTTCCCCAAATGTTGGTCATGGAGGAGCTTGCTGCTGAACTTGAAGTGTTGATCTATCATCTACATGTTTCTGCTATTCTAGTTTTTCATCGCTTTTTTTTCTTTTCGAAAACTGTTATGTGGCATTGTGGGCTGCCCTTTTTCTTTTTTTTTCTTTTCTTTTCGGAAACGGTTATGTAATATGAGACATTTCTACTTTCTACTTTTCTAGACTTGTTTTCTTTATAGAATAACCGAAAAAAACCGATATAAACCAGAGAAAAACCAAACCGAACTAAACCGAACACAATTGGTTTATGAAAAAATAAGTGAAAAACCAAACCGAACCGAACCGAAAAAATAGATCGGTTTGGTGTTCGGTGTCACCTATTAACCGCACCATTCAAATCGATTAACAACCCTAGCTGCATCATAAGACTGCCTACGTATCCTCTTGCCCAAGGAATCAAGCCGAACGTAGTTCACCCAAATGGCCGTGAACGACCTCAATCCAATAGAAGAGTTCGCAACCCTTCTCCAATATCATCAACTCTGCGGCTGATAGCACATCCAATGGTCTCAAACACCTCCACCTGAGGTGAACCAATAGTCATATCCAAACTGCATCTATCAGCTGCACTCGAGTCAAAACCCAACTCATCATCTGCATCCGAATCCAAATGACTTCCATGCTGTGTCACCTCAGCTGGAATCCCAAACAATGCAGTATGATCTCGAGTAATCTTCACCCAATATGGAGTAGCATCCATCTCCACCCGCTGCGATACATCTAAGGTCTGTCCAAAACTCTCCACCTGCTGAGAGTCAAATAGCTCCCTTATTGAAGCCTTAACCAAAGTGACACTACCAGACCTATCTTCTAATGAAGTTTTACCTCCAATCACAGCAGTTGACAACTCTATAATAGGATGACCCAAATATATCGAAGCCTCAGTCCAGAACCTCTTCTGCAAACCATTGCTCGACCACAAACACAGCTCCTCCTCCAGCAAGGCACGGTTCTCCAAATTTGCCACCCTATCTAGTTGCCCCAAGATTTCCTTTCCAACGAAGTATCTCGAAATGCCGTGAGCTCGGCTCCAATATAGAAACAGGTCCATCTTGTACCTCCCACCAGAATGGAGTACCTTCACCTTTCTGTCTATTATACACTTCTTCAATCTGTTGGATACTACTAGGACTTTCTCCAAAAGGGATTTGGTTGCAACCCAAACACGCCTAGAACAGTCACCAACAAAGGAAACCAAACACCTATTACCTCCCAATGATGCCCCCTTGGAAGGCCCCCAAACGTCCACGTGAACTCCTCCAGAACGACCCTTAGTACGGTGAATAGAGGTGCCACACTTCACCTCGGTCTTCTTGCTCACATCAATATGTTCATTGGACTTCAAACTGCAGGTCTTCGCACCCTCTTTCAATCTATGCGAGGAATCAATACTGGAATGGCCAAGCCCCAAATACCGTAGTCTAGCCGAATCAACAGAAGTCGTCAGCTCTCCACCTGTCACTATACTTCCAGTCAAGTAATACAGGTTATTCCTCCTGACGCCCTTCATCACAATCCGAGAGTCTTCCACGATCTCGAGAACCATGTCCTCAACACGAACCTTCAGATCCTCTCCAACCAAAGCTCCAATCGAGATCAAGTTCTTCCTCAAAGAAGGAACATATCTCACATCATTTAACTCCCTAACAGTCCCGTCAAACATTTTTATGCGAATTCTTCCTATCCCAAGGATCTGGCATGCAAGGTTATCAGCCATGTACACCACACCACTATCTACCAGCTTCTCAAAACTGGAGAACCATTCCCTTCTAGGGCACACATGATAGGTCGCACCACTATCTAACATCCACTCAGATTCCTCCGAATAGCTACATGTAGGACTGATAGAAAGCGAATAAATAGAAGAGTCAGAATTATTACCATCCGATACGATGTTTGCTTCTGATGATGGTTGCTTCCCTTTTCCCTTCTGCTTATTCTTCATCCATTCGTCGAGCTTTGGGCAGTCTTTCTTCCAATGACCAGTCTCCTTGCACCAAGCACACTGATCTTTTCCAATTGTAGGATTCCCTACTCTAGACTGTGACTTCTAATTCTTCCGGTTCGGATTCTTCCCTCTTGCGACCAACGCCTCTGCTACCGACTCAACTGAAGCCTCCTTATCCTTCTTTCGAAGCTGATAATTCACCAATGCAGCAGTGACCTCACTATACGAAAGGTATGCCTTCCCATTAATAAGAGTAAGGACGAATGTCTCATATTCCTCGTCGGGCAAGGAACTCAACAACAGCAACGCTTTGTCCTCATCTTCAATTATGACATCCACATTCGCCAAATCCGTAAGAAGCTTCGTGTAGTGGTTCATGTGATCTCTAATGGAGGTTCTCTTCTTCAACTGGAAACGATAAAGTCTCCTCTTCAAATGCAAGCGGTTCTCAACACTCTTTGTCAGATACTTGCTTTCGAGAATCTCCCAAATCTTCTTTGCAGAAGTCTCATTCATCACATCATATTTTAGATCTTGAGTCAAACAAGACCTAATCACACCACACGCCGTTCGATTCATTTTCTTCCAAACCTTCTCTTCAATCTCATCTGGTTTGCCATCTAACTCCAATGTATCCTCTAAATTCTGTGCGTTCAGCGCATCCAAAACCTCGCATCTCCATAATCCAAAATTGTTTGTGCCATTAAACTTCTCCACATCTATCTTCATAGAGTGGATATTCAAACTCTGAATGGTCTTCGCGTCAGAAGCACCACCCTCGACACCCGAAGCACCTTCTTTCCCCGACATCTTATGCACCAACAAATAAAGAATAGATCCAAAACTGAAAAGATAGAGTCTTTACCAAAAGATTCCACCTTTATCACCAAACGAAGCCCTAGACGAGCCTCCAAATTGATCTACTCCTCCAAATAGCCCAAGCGTAGCCCGAGCTCTGATACCACTTGTTGTGCGCAGCGAAAATTTCGACAGAGTTTCTGGTGCACAATAAGAGAGAAAGATCGATAAGAATTCTTGTTTCTCAAAGGGAACAAGAATCTGAAGCCTAATATCCCATCAAAGTGGGATATTAGCTCTTCCTCTCGTCAGCTCTAGGACTACGCGTCGAGGGATCCTAAAAACTATTACAATGGCCACAAACTCAAACAAACCAATTTTTACGTGGTTCGGCAAACTGCCTACGTCCACGGGGCAAGGAGGGGGAGATCTACTATTAGAGAGAAAATACAATAGGTTTACAATCTCACAAAATAAACCCTTAAACTAACTCTCTAATTTTTCACAAAAGAAAACACAAGAGACTACACAAAACTCTCTTCACAAATCCCTAAGATTTTTTTTTCTTTCTTTGTTGCAGCGGCCGCTTTGTTTTCTTTTGGTCCCCTCAACTTCGCACACCCACCTAGGGCACAAATTAAAAGGCTATTTCTAGAGCTACAGTAGTACAATCGGGTGTGGCCTCACATGTGAAATCTCCTCACATCAAATTCGTGGCCCCCACACGCATTAAAAGAAAACACGTTTTCCTGGCTATCGGGTGTAGGCGCAGGAAAATATCACGCATCTAGTGGCCCCAACTCACAGACTCCACCTCCAAAAAGTCCACCGAATGACTTAGTCCACAACTACTGCTCTTCTGTTGCATTTTATAAGTAGTCATCAGCTTCACAAAGAAACCATTTCTTCTTCTTATTCTATGATGAAGAGATCCCTTATCCTCCTCCTTACCTTGTGCTTCTTTCTCCTATGCAGAACTACCCATCTAAGCTTAGCTTGCCAAGATAATGAAAGACAAGCTCTTCTTACTTTCAAACAAAGCCTACAAGATACCTGTAATCTTCTCTCAGATTGGAGAGGTGTCAACTGTTGCGAATGGAGAGAAGTGGGTTGCGACAAAGATACCGGGCATGTGATAAAACTCAGCATCGGCCACTTGATCACTGGCCAGTTTGCTGTATGTCCGATATCAAGCGATAGTTTCGATCGATCTTTATCTACCTTGAAATATTTGCAGCATTTGGACTTGAGCAATGTCGCGTTCTCCCCGGGTAATATCCCACAATTTATTGGTTCTTTCACAAATTTGAGGTATCTCAACATCTCAGGAACTAGTTTTATTGGTAAAATTCCACACAATCTCGGGAACCTCAAGTACCTGAAATATCTTGATTTCAGCGACATTTCTTCAAATTTAGTAGCTGATAGCCTTCAATGGCTCTCTCACCTGTCTTCTTTAATGTATCTCGATATGTCCGGTGTGAACCTAACTCATGCAACTGATTGGGTTCTTTCCGTTCAAGACCTCCCTTCTCTCTCTGTGTTGAAACTGTCTCGGAGTAATTTGCCTTCTTCTCCTCTTGCTTCTGCTTCTGCTCTCAATACTAACATGTCATCTATCACAACGCTTGATCTTTCGCAAAATTCATTCAGGGATGGCACTATAATTGACAGGTTTCTGCTCAGCCTTAGCAGCAGTCTCGTTAATCTCGATCTTTCTTATTGCTCAATGTATGAACCTTTTCCTCGATCCTTGAAGAACTTGACATCCCTCAAAGTTCTTGATCTCTCTGCCAACAATTTCAATGGGCCATTTCCTCGTTCCTGGAAGAACTTGACCTCTCTCAGAGTTCTTGACCTCTCCTATAACTATTTCAATGGGTCCCTTCCAAAGAGTCTCGGAAACCTCTCTCAGCTGGAAGCCTTAGATCTCACTGGCAATTTCTTACATGGGCCTATCCCTGGAATACTCCAGCATCTCTGCAATTTGCGCAGCTTACTGCTCTCACGAAATTATTTATCTGGGGACATGTCTCGTATGCTAGAAGGTGAAACAAGATGCAAGAGATTTACTTTGGAGGAATTGGATTTATCGTTCAACCAACTAAATGGGAGCTTACCTGATTGGGTTTGGCATATGCAAGATCTCAGCATGCTCGATCTTTCTTATAATGAGTTGGGTGGCGTTATTTCAGATACTCAGCTTGCCAATATGACAAAACTGAAGAAATTGTCGCTTACTGGTAACGGGTTGATTCTTAACATGAGCTCCGCTTGGGTGCCTCCTTTCAAGCTAAACACTATAGATTTGAGATCTTGCAGAATGGGTCCTCGGTTTCCTTCATGGCTTAAGACACAAAGTGGATTTGACTATTTGGATATATCTGATGCAGGAATCCTTGATATGATCCCCAGTTGGTTTCCTAATGCATCTTATGCAGCTGATTATTTGAATATATCATATAACCAGATAAGAGGTGAGATTTCTACATCGCTGAAATTTCTAAGCGCCACAGTCATCGACATGAGCTCCAATCTGTTTCAAGGAAAACTGCCTTTGCTGAACGCTAGTGTACAATCTATTCTTCTTGGTGACAACTTGTTTTCAGGAGATACTCGACCAATCTTAAATGCAGAAATGCTGAATTTGAGGGATGTTATACTTTCACAAAACCTTCTGTCCGGTGAAATTCCCTCAGCTATATGCAACTTGTCATCCATGCAACTCATCGACCTCTCTAATAACTACATATCAGGAAAAATTCCTGTATGTCAGTCCAACAATGCCTCATTACCATTACTTTATGTTATAAATTTGGCAAACAATCACCTCAGCGGTTCAATTCCTCCGTGGATGGCTGGTCCGGTTCCTCACTCGGTACTTGAATCCAATTTGATTGTATTACGTCTGAACAATAACAGTTTCCATGGTGAAATCCCTTCTTTCTTGAGATACTGTAACAGTATGACTATACTTGATCTTGGAGAAAATAAGTTGACAGGCAACATACCTTCATGGATTGGAGAGGGTCTATCATCATCTTTGAGATTTCTTCGCATGCGCTCAAATATGTTAACAGGCAAAATCCCACTACAACTGTCATATCTGACTTCTCTTCAGGTGTTGGACCTGGCACAAAATAAGCTATCAGGAGCCATACCACATTCATTTAAGAATTTTACTGCAATGACTGAAGCAAATAGGACAGTGGAAGGCATCATCAACTATATAGATGGCGCATCTCATTTAGTCGAAATCGCGTCTTCGAAATTTGAAGAGATAGTAGAGGTGGAGGTAAAAGGAAGAGAGCTTGAGTACACAAGAACACTCTCTCTAGTTATGGTCCTCGATCTTTCATGCAATAACCTATCTGGAGAAATCCCTTTAGAACTGATGGACCTCATCGGTTTGCAGAGCTTGAACTTATCAAAGAACCAGTTGGAGGGAAATATTCCTGATAAGTTTGGCGGCATGGCACAACTGGAAGCTCTTGACCTGTCGATGAACCGCTTATCGGGAAAAATTCCTGGGAGCATAGCTTTGCTGACCTCATTGAGTTACCTGAATCTTTCTCATAATGACCTGTCAGGTAGAATTCCATCAGGCAACCAGATTCAGACTCTCACCGATCCATCCATTTACGCTGGAAACAGGCATCTTTGTGGATCACCGCTACCCAGATGCCCAGGCGATGAGCACTCCAGGGTTCCAACTCAAGGTGCAGGTGCTGAAGATGAAGACGACAATTCAGATATGTTCGAGCTGTATCTCGGCATGGGCATAGGATTTGTGGTTGGGTGGTGGGTTATCTGCGGAGCATTTATTTTCAAAAACTCTTGGCGGGTTGCATGTTTTCGGTACTACGATCACATGGAAGACAAGTTCGTCGCAGCAATGGGTACTTTTCGAAGAAAGATCTTGCTTGCGCATAAAGGCCGAGATTGGGCGACTTCAGGGCTAGTTAAAGCTTAACCCCAGTGATCTCCGGCCACCATCTCCTCTTCCCAGAATTTCCACCACCATCTCCACCGCAGTCGACATCCTTCGGATTTATTTATTATATAAAAATTGTATTGAATACATACCAAATTAATGGATTTTAGAATAGGGTACAATTTATTTCTTTTCTTTGTATAAATTAGTGTCTAATTTGTGATTAGAATTTTGAATCATGAGTAAAAATGGGAGTGTGATTGAGGTAAGGTTTAATAGTTTTTTTTTTCTGGGGCTTTTCTCTATGTTTTGATACTAAATGTTCTACTTTAGGCTAGTATTTATTATGAAATTATAGTTTCTTGTATATTGTTTTTCTCCTTTAATTTTGTGTTTGGATCTCTCTTGAGGTTGAGAATTGGTTACAGGTATTGCCGAACGACTTTAGTTTAAGATTCTTTTGTTTTCAAAATTTATGATTGATCTGTTGGGACTTTGCAAAGAATAGTGATCCAAGGCCTACGTGAAAACGAAGACTTAAACTGCTTAAACTTTGCAGGTAGGTTTTAAAGTTCCTTTTTACTGAATCTCTTTCTTAATTTGATGCTTAAATAAATTGTTGCATATTCTTCTACTAGTATTTTAGACTATGCTAAGCATGGTCTTATCGTAATTCATCTATATTTTATCGTGTATCAATTACTCATATTCGAATATAATTTTAAATATCTAACGGCTCAATGCCCTTTGAAGCACGTGAACCCCACCCTTTCCTACCTCCATTGAGGTTAGAGAACATGTACCCGTCTCAGAGGCGTTGCTGACAATTTGGGGGCTCGGTCCTAAATTTTAATCGGGGCCTCTTAATCAATCTTCAGAAGAAATTAATAATTGTTTTTATACGTAGTACTAACCATGAAAAGAAATTTTTATATCTAGAATTAAAATAAACATTAAGACATAACAATGGTTCTATGCAAAACATATTACATGCAAAATATTGATAGTAAAAAAAAGATACACAAAATCAACATCTTACTAATAATCTTGACATGTCCGACATCAAAAACTTCACTGGAAAACTTTCATCCTTGCATTTTTTGTTGCAAAGTCATCAAACAAAGCTTCATAATCAATCTTGTCTAAGAATCCACTTTCAACTGAGAGCAAAGCCAGTCCGTTTAGCCTCTCCTGCGACATGGTTGATCTCAAGTATGATTTTAATATCTTTAACTTTGAGAAGCTCCTTTCTGTCGATGCAACCGTGACAGGTATAGTCAACAAGATTCTATATGCAATGCTAGCGGCCGGGAAACAATTCGTCCTCTTCAAGAAATTCAATACGTCAATAGCTTTCATATTTCTGATGGCAACATATTTTGTAAGATTAGCAACTCTGCAAATAATTCATTTCCATCAACATCAGAACAACTTCCTTTCTTAAGACTGTTTTCAAGATTAGCACAACAAGCTTTTAAATCATCATTTTGATATGCACATAACTTTTCTGGTCTAAATAAAAACCCAAAAATATTCTCGTATGTCTGATACTGTTCAAATCTTCTCTCTAATGAACCAATAATTTGATCAACCAGTAATAGAAAATAATGAACTTTGAAATTTTCCTCACTCGACTGCTGAGTTAACTCTGATGACTGAGCTCTAACCTCATAAAAATGTCTTTTTCTAAAGATTTGTCGCTTCTCAGGAAATACTGGATCAACTCCCAAATCAGCAACTGGTGTTTTGACAGTAATCATGGCCTCTGCAAACCCAGTTTCTCTATACTTTCTGAAAGAAACAATCAGGCCATTTACTAATTCTATAGCAACATCAATTGTAATGTCTTTCTCTTGCAAACGCTTACTAACCTTGTTAACAGTCACCAATATCTTACACTAAATAGTCATGCTTAATAAAAACACAAAATCCCCAAGCTCGTACTTTGCTAAAGATTTAGCTTCACTTCTTTTTTGTGTCTTTGTCATTTTCTGCTAATTGAAGTAAAGCTTGTCTGATTTGTAGAGGTTGTGATTGAATTGCCTTAACACTTTCATCACGAATTTCCTAACGTGTGGTCGATAATGGCTTGAGAGTAATTCCTATAAGATTATCCATCAAAATCTTCCAACGTTTTGTAGAATTTGCGAACAAGGAATAAATTCGTTGTACTACTCCAAATAAATCCTGAGCTTTGACGTTACAATTTGCTATATCACAAAGGGTTAAGTTAAGGCTATGACAAGCACATGGAGTGTAAAATGCTCTTGGATTAATATCCAGAAGTCTACTATGTACACCTTGCTTATGCCCTTTCATATTCGATCCATTATCATATCCCTATCTTCGAACATTATCAATATCAAGTCCAAGACCCGTTAGAGCCATCTGCAGCTCCTCAAAAAGTCCAAGGCCACTTGTTTCATCCACATTCAAAAATTGTATGAAATACTCATCCACTTTAACTGGACTAGCAGTGACATCCACACATTTCAAAATTATCGTCAACTGTTCTTGGTGACTAATATCAGGAGTACAATCAAGTATAGCAGAAAAGTATTTAGCTTCTCTAACTTGAGATATGATTGCACCTTGGATTTCAGAAGATATTATGAGTATCAACTCATTTTGGATAACATTTCTTAGATAATGATAACGGATCTGCTTATTCTGAATGCGACGAAGATGTTCCTCCATCACTTTATCATGCTCTGCCACCATCTAAACTAATCCCATAAAATTTCCATTATTTTCTTTATCAATCCTCTGATTTTTGCCCCGAAAAGCCAAATTGTATTTAGCAAGATATTTCACAATAGAAATCAACATTCGTAACAGTTTTCTCCAATGCTCCTTCTCTTTCATGATATGATCTTGGAAAGATTTGTCAATTGTCTGACCCTTTTCCATTCTAAGCTGCAACTTAATCCAAGTAGCCATGTTATGAATGCACCTTACTAACTTCATGTTCATTAAGCCGCACACCCAAATGTGACCAATCATTATATCCTTCATTTGCTAGCTGAGTTATCATAAGCTTTTTCTTAAACAACTTACAACAAAAACAAAATGTTTTATCAATCTCCTTGTAGTATACAAGCCATATCCTATCAGATGTCTCTACATTATGTATGCGTCGAGTGTATAATCCTGAAGTAAAGCGTTTATTCAATCTATCTTTAGGACCTTTTTTTTATCGACAGATCTCTTACGGGACCTTTTACAGCTAACAGATCTCTCCATTTATCATCCAGACTATCCCAAACTCTAGGATCATAAAGGTTCGCTGGAACTTGCTCACTTGGTTCCTCAATTAAGTCATTAAGAACTGCATCCAAATTCTCATTAAGTCCTTCTTCATCAGATTCGGTGTCACCATTCTCATTGTGATTCATACCATCAATATCTGCATTGCCATCATTCTCATTAGGACTTGGATCATCATCGTGATTTTCATCAAGTCCCTCATCTTCAATCAATTCCTCATTATCATTGTTATCGTCTTCATCGACTAAATCTTCAGTTGAAATAGTTGGACGTTCTCTGACAAAGAACCTGTCAAGAGCACCTCGTTGTGATCGAGTCAATTGTTCCTCCTTTTTTGTTTCCTCTTCAAACTTCTAGATTTGTACTTTCTAGGTGGCATTATTTCCAATCTTAAACAAAAAATAAAATAAAATAAAATAGGAAACAATTAACAAAACAACCAAATTTGAAAAATCAATTTGATAAAGGTTAACCATAAACCCGACATTGATTTAATTTTATAATACTAGGTTAAAAAAATAATTTGATACTACCCCCATCAACTAAAAAGCTATTTAGCCAAAATGTTTAATAATTTTTGATAAAATTAAATTAACCACAAATAACAAGAGAACGAGCTTACTACTAAGATCTAGAACAACACTAGTGGCAGCAGGGGCACGATGTACAGAGGGTCTTGCTTCTGCATGTTGGATTTAAATCTAATTAAATCTATTTGTGGCCACATATGATTAGTCATTGTGTATTGCTATCTTTAAAGATAACCCACTTAAAGTAATCAATAAATTTGGATTAATGGGTATTTAAATAAATCATGCGCTAAATGTGTAGATACCAGGTTGTAATTATAATTTGATGAGGGGCCAAATTATAAATTTACAACACCTATATATGGGGTTGTTCGCATCAAAAGTTGCTTTCTTCATTGTATAACTCATTACAACTTTGGTCGTTACAATAAGTTCAAAAGATTGGTCTTTTTATAAGATTCTTTACACAATAAAAGAAATAAAAATTACAACTCTATCAAACAAACACAGAGAGATCGTTTATCGGTCTTCTGATTATGCGGGATCTTTGCCTATACCGGGGTTTATCCGTGGACCACATTTGATCTGGATCCGGTTGATGAAAAATTCGGCAGAGCTTCGCCTTTGCCGATGAAGTATTTGATTTTAAGTGCTGAGATCGACCAAGCGAAATCAGCACTCTTCTCGAGATTAAGACCAAGCCTGATCTCAAGGAACGGTGGAATCGGGCTTCAGACCCTTTGAATAGCTCCTTCTTTATGTTGGAGTTCGCCGGGATCTCGCTAACCCTCACTAAAATTCATGGTTCTTGGCTCTGGAGTTCGATAACACCTCCTCGTCTTGATAATAAATCCGCCCCCGTGAAATGAGCCCCTAGGCCTGTATTTATAGGCTTCGGTTAGGGGTTTTCGGATGAGAACGATGGATTTGACCTTATCTTCAGTTAATAACAGCCTAACCATATTTATAGATGAGATCAAGTCAGTTAGGAACCCCTGGAACAGATAAGATGTGTGAAAAACCGCTTTAAAACCGAAAAACGCGTCCGGGGGTCAAAACAGCGCGGTGGGGGGGGGGGGGGGGCAAACGGATCTGACCCGCGCTTGCGAGGGTCGGTCAGTTCCGACTCGCGCCAGCACGGGTCAGATTCGTCCAACCCACGCGAGCGCGGGGAATCCGGTCTTCGCTATGTTCTTCTGTGTTTTTTGACTTTTCGGGACTTGTTGTTTCTCCCGTTTCGTTTACTCGCCCGTCGTGTTGACTTGTACGCTCCGTGCGAGTTGATTGACACGCGCGAGTTGATTGACGCGCGCAAGTTAATTGATGCATGTGAATTGATTGGTGCACGCGTATTGACCGACGCATGTTGATTGACGCCAGCATGCTGATTGGCGCGCGCGTATTGACCGACGTGTGCGAGCTGAATGATGCGCGCGAGCTGATTGACGCGCGCGAGCTAAATGATACGCGCATGTTGACTGACACGCGTGAGCTGAATGATGCGTGTGTGTTTGAACGACGCACGTGAGCTGAATGATGCGCGTGTGTTGAACGACGCACGCGAGCTGAATGATACGTGCGTGTTGACTGACGCGCGCGAGCTGAATGATGCGCGCGTGTTGAACGACGTATACGAGCTGATTGACGCGCGTGTGTTGACCGACGTGCGTAAGCTAACTGGCGTGCGCGAGTTGACTGTTGAGCGCGCAGGCCACTTGGTTCGTCGTTTTACTTCATGCGCTTGTCGGTGTCAGATAATCCACTTAGACTCGGATAGCGACGTTCGTTGTCTTCTCTCTGTCTCGAGCTATGTACGGACACCTATAGGCATTTTTAGACGCCTACAAATACCCCCTCTAAAGTATTTCAGACTTATTCTTTTATAGAGGAGTCTGGAATGCTTTGTATATGATAGTCCCCCACCCTTAGTCGGTGTCAAAGGACCTATGAACTGCTTCAATTCTTGACTTCTTCAGCCTTCAGTCTATCCAGTATTTTGTTGAATTAATAGATGAAGTTCTTCCGACGTTGTGTTTATCATCTGATCGTTGTCGAAATCTTAAAAGGAAGTTGGTGTGTAAGTTTCTGAACTTAGCTCATGTCATTGAGTCGATTTTGAACTGATCATCTTCGTCAAAAATTCATATCTAAATGTGATTGAACTCCCTAAAATCATCCTTTGCCTTATTTTGGCGAGATTGCTGATGCATTGACCAGCATCGATCGGTACTATAACGCGTTGTCTGGCGTTGACTTTTGTTATAGCGCGTTGACCAGCGGTAACACAGTTTATACTCGTATGTTTGCTAGAGTCTACACAGTTTAAGCTCTTAAGGTGTTAGAGCGTGGCGGTCCCAAATGTTGGGGCTGTAGGACCAACTTGTTAAAGCTGATTCATCTGTATGTATGGATCTTATCCTGATGTTGTTAGATGCTCAAGTCACGAGACCAACTAACAGAACTGGTGCGTCAATGACTCGTATTTATAGAATTTGTAGCAAATTCTCAGCCATCAACGGGTTTGATGAGCCTTTATCGACTACCGTTTGAGTCGGGCTAGCATGCAGATTGTTTAAATCCGTTCCGTATGTGACGTTGTGCTAAAAGAGTTAACTCTTTTAGTGCTACGATATTGAATACGTAGACTTCATCTTTCTCACGGGAATAAACTATTTGGCAACGCGTGTTAGGCGTCGACTTATCCCTACTTAGGATTCGCGATAAAATTCACCACGCGTGTAAGGCACGGATTATGAGAGTTGAAAAGGTGGTGTCTTCTCTTGGGGTAAAGACGAACCCAAAATGAGAGAGGAAGAATTTTATATTCTATCTCCCAAAACTAAAGAGGAAGAATTTTATATTCTATCTCCAGTTACTAAGGAAACTCGAAGTGAGATCTCCACCCTAAGAATCTAGAAAAGTAAAACTAGGAGTGAGATCTTTACTCCGAGAATCGGAAAGATTCAAGCAACCCTAACTTTTATAGGATTGGTTGCTTAATCCAAGATAAGAATTCCTCATTTATTGAGATGAAATTCTGATTTCGGCCCTAACTTTTATCGGTTTGGCCGAATAGGAAAATATGGAAGTCTTTTGTTTATCGAAAGGGTATTCCGGTCTTGGTCCTAACTGTTTAAAGGTTTGACCAAGATGGAAATTGGAGACGACCCTAACTATTTAAAGCTTTGATCATTCAATTTGTGGACCTCTCGTTCATGGAAAGAATCGAGAGGGGACTTTGGTTGTGGTCCTAACTGTTTAAAGGTTTGACCAGGATGGGAATTTGAGACGACCCTAACTGTTTAAAGGTTTGATCATTCAATTTGTGGACCTCTTGTTCATGGAAGGAATCGAGAGGGGATTTTGGTTGTGGTCCTAACTGTTTAAAGGTTTGACCAAGATGGGAATTTGAGACGACCTTAACCGTTTAAAGGTTTGATCGTTCAATTTGTCGACCTCTCATTCATGGAAGGAATCGAGAGGGGATTTTGGTTGTGATCCTAACTGTTTAAAGGTTTGACCAAGTAGACAGTAGGAGCGAGAGTACAAATCACAGTGGGAGTGTTGACTTGTACAAGTCACTCAGAGGGGTTTTTTGATGTTAAGTGACAAATACTTAACACGGAGGGGTTTGACAATCGTCAATGATCAGGATATTAAAATACCAAGTACTATG
Source organism: Asparagus kiusianus (assembly GCA_022839385.1). NCBI lineage: Eukaryota > Viridiplantae > Streptophyta > Magnoliopsida > Asparagales > Asparagaceae > Asparagus > Asparagus kiusianus. The sequence continues at coordinate 335,706 of BQKN01065577.1, read as the reverse complement.
TCCAGACTCTAACAATGAGAGTGTTGAGTGCACAGGCGTAGTGGGAGTTTGAGCGGATTCAACTGAAAGGAAATTTGTTGGTCCCATCGTCAATTAGTCTGATCGAAGGAGGATTTTGTGGTGGAAGACTGTGAGTCGTCAAACACCAATGGGTGTTTTACGAGGGAAGATTGATCCGACGAAGTAATCGAATCTCGTCTCAGCCAAGGAGTGTTCAGAAATTATAGTGGGGTTTAGTGTTTATCACTTTGTTTGTAATGATCGGGTTATCCCTAAGAAAGTTACATGTAGCATTCTTCCGGGAACTTCCCGTTACATGAATCATCCACCCCCAGCTTCCTTTTCAGAACTGGAGCTAAATTGTACTTAGTTAGATGATCGGGTTATCCTTAAGAATACCAGGCATGTCCCTCTCCAGGAACTTTCCGTGAAAGAAAGAAACAGTTTAGACTCATATATCTGTTGGAGTATTGAGAAGCAGTTTATACTCGTATACTCTTCAGAGTGTTGCGCCATCATTCGGCTTATTCTAGCTTTATGGCGCCAGAGTCGATTAGAGCTTGAATCTTGTTCTTTAGACCGAAAAAAACCTCAGTAGGATGGAGAACCCTCCTGTGATACGCACAGTAGTTTGGGTCCGTAATCCTCTTAGCTCCCCCCCGATCTTTAATAGGTGGTAGCTCAATCTCACTGTTATTCAGGAGGTACTCAAAAATATCCAGAACTTCCTCATCCTTGAAAGAGTACTCTTTTTGGAATCTCGGATCAGGAGTCCTTTGCTGTTTTTGAGGTTATTGTTGTAACGTCTGATTATTATCATCAGCAACCACAGGCATTGACTGCCGGCTTCTTTCGATCTTCTTCAGCGTTCGGCTTGTTTGCCGCGCACCTTCAAGTCTTTCCAAGTCTTGGATGGGTTTAATCCCATAACTCCCAGCACGTCCAAAAAGAAGTTGTTGTGGCAAGTTTATAGGATGAATTCCTCCGTGATCGGATCTTGGCAATTTATCGCCTTGCTCCGGAAGCGTTTAACAAAGTCGGCAACTATTTCTCCGTCTTTTTGCTTCTCATCGAAGAGTGTCCTAACTGACACCTCGGCGTCGTTATCAAAAAAGTAGGCGAGGAACAAGTTTTCCAAGTCACCCCAGCTATTGATACTTCCGGGCTTGAGATGGCGATACCAATCGAAGGCAGACCCGCGAAGGATACTAACGAATGATCGAACTATCAGGGCTTCATTACCAGAGATCACTCCCAAGTGAGACCTGAAGTAGATCAGATGTTGAGTGGGTGATCCCTTCCCGTCGAACGGTGTGAAGTTGATCAAGTTGAACTTTACCGGATATGATATTGAATCCCACTCTCTCGGGTAAGGACACGGGATACTGGTCCTCTTTATCTCTCGAGTAGACATCAGAGCGTTAACTTTGCTCTCGAGATCTTTTATCTTTTCACCCTCATTCGTATCTTCGCTTGGTCGATTTTGAGGAGGAACAACGAGGCTACCCCCAGTGTTGTCATCATTGGTGGGACCACCCCCGGCATCGTTATTCTCAATGGGGTCACCCCCAGCATTGTTATCCTTAGGGGCGCGTCAACCATGATGGTTTCATCCACTTCTGGATCGCTGTCGAATGTGGCGTTCTAGGTGCGGCGGCTAGATTCACCAGGTTGATTGGATAGAGCTCGAATCTGTCGGTCATGCTCTTCCTTCATCCGCAACATAGCCATTTCCATTTCGAACTTGAACGCTTGCTTCTGCTTAGCTAGAGCATCCTCAACGATTTTGGCCACTTCTTTGGTGTTAACCATAAACACTTCGTGGGATTGTCCTTGGCTGGATACCGTTTTGTCAGAAGCGACTGTAGAGTTAGCATCCGATGCTTCATCATCCGAGGATAATCCCCTCTGCATTCTCTGATAATCCCTCTGCCTAATAGTTCCCGACCGCAATCGGGTTAGACAATGCGATATGAGTGGATCAGAACTAGAAGGTCGAGTCGACTTTCCCTTATCAGCCATATTAACTGTGATTGCGGATTGTTTAGGTCCGACCGCTTCCATCTGGAGTCGAGACATTAGTTGATCTATTCCCGAATTAACTCTCCTTCCTGGAGAAAAGTTGGGGCTAGAACCACTTGGAACCATTGGGGACTTTCCCTTATCGACCGTGTTGATGGTAACTTCTGAGAGTTTGTCATCTCGAACAACCGATCGTTTCTTACGGAAACACCTTGGCTTGGTTTTCGACGCTTTTAAGGAAAGCCTTTGGAATACCGAGACCCTCTGTGGAGCGGTCTTGGGGCAACTACACGTTGATAACACTGCCTTGATAATCTTGGCGCACGGACAGTGAGGGTCCGCTTCCCGGGTACTTCTCTTTTGAGATTTGTTCGTACCCCCAGCCCGATAGTACAACTCGTCGACGTTGCCGTCAGAGCAACCTATCAGCTGTTTACATGAATCCTCAGGTATAATGTGTTCGTCTGTCTGATGCCTTTTCTTCTGAGTAAACAACTCCTTGTTGGCATCTGCAGGAGTCACACGTTTGGAATTACACTTTTCTGAGGGTGAAACCTTTACGGGCTCTTGGCCTTCTGTATGCACCCTTAAGCGGACGGTTACGGGAATCAACTTGTTAGGAGGTCGCGTACGACCCCCAGTCTGGACGTTTGCTCGGGGTTCCTTCAACGGTCCCAAACGTTCCTTAACCGGGGCTTTGCCTCGACCCGTGTGCGAAGGACCAAGACGCTTCGTGATTTTCATCTTAAATTGGGACAAATCCATGCTGTTGCGGTGATCCACCGGAGGTGCGAAACTCGAAGGGATCGACGAAACAGGTGAAGGACGTCTTCTGTCTTGACCGCGGGTTGGAGGGTCGGATTTGGGTGACCCGCGACTTGGAGGGTCGGATCCGAGTGACCAGCACGTTGGAGGGTCGGATCCGGGTGACCCGTGACTTGGAGGGTCGGATTTGGTTGACCCGCGACTTGGAGGGTCGAATCCGAGTGACCCGCGACTTGGAGGGTCGGATCCGAGTGACCCGTGACTTGGAGGGTCGGATTTGGGTGACCCGCGACTTGGAGGGTCGTATCCGAGTGACCCGCGTGTTGGAGGGTCGGATTTGAGTGACACGTGGTTTGGAGGGTCAGATTTGGGTGATCCGCGACTTGGAGGGTCGGATCCGAGTGACCCGCACGTTGGAGGGTCGGATCCGAGTGACCCGCGTGTTGGAGGGTCGGATTTGGGTGACCCACGACTTGGAGGGTCGGATCCGAGTGACCCGTGCGTTGGAGGGTCGGATATGGGTGACCCACGCTTTTCAATCTTTTCGGCCGCCGTCTTGGACTTTGGCCTCCATATTTTGTGCAGTCTTGGTGGCTTCTTTTCCACTTCTTCCTTCTGCAATTTTTTAGCCTCTTGCACAAGAATTCTTGCATGTGCAAGCAATGCGTGGCGCTTCTGAATACGCTCCTCGAGGGTTAAGCGGGTCTGTTTGACTTGGATCCATTCATCCGTTGATAATTTGGAGGATTGGTCATTCGTCCGCTGTTGGGGCACTCGACGCTCTTGAAATTTCAGATCCGTTTCGTAGCGGATCCCGTCTACGGGCTCCAAACCCTTGGCAAATTAGCACGTGAGGCGTTGGTACTACCTTTGACAAGCTCTTTTTGATAAAGTAAGCACGCCTTCAGTACTCAACTCCTTGATTGAGGAGGAGTTCAGATCTGTAACTCCGACTTCATTAGAAGCCGGAGGGGCATTACGAAGTGCAGCCATTGCAGCAACAGGGGCGTTGATCTTCCTGCGCTTGCGAGGGGCGAAGGATCTAGAGGAGGAGGACGACCGATACTCCTCAAACTTTAGTTGGTCGAACTCGTATTCGACCACTTCTTCAACCGGGATCTTAATCATCGGTTGCGACATGACGGCCTCGGTAGTAAGACCGTTGGCTCCCACTATGGTCGCCAGTTTGTTCGCATCAAAAGTTGCTTTCTTCATTGTATAACTCATTACAACTTTGGTCGTTACGATAAGTTCAAAAGATTGGTCTTTTTATAAGACTCTTTACACAATGAAAGAAATAAAAATTACAACTCTATCAAACAAACGCAGAGAGATCGTTTATCGGTCTTCTGCTTATGCGGGATCTTTGCATGTGCCAGGGTTTATCCGTGGACCACCTTTGATCTGGATCCGGTTGATGAAAAATTTGACAGAGCTTCGCCTTCATCGAGGAAGTATTTGATTTGAAGCGCTAAGATCGACCAAGCGAAATCAGCACTCTTCTCGAGATTAAGACCAAGTCTGATCTCAAGGAACGGTGGAGTCGGGCTTCAGACCCTTCGAATAGCTCATTCTTTATGCTGGAGTTCACCGGGATCTCGCTAACCCTTGCTGAAATTCGTGGCTCTTAGCTCTGGAGTTCGACAGTACCTCCTCATCTTGATAATAAATCCGCCCCCGTGAAATGAGGCCCTAGGCCTGTATTTATAGGCTTCGGTTGGGGGTTTTCGGATGAGAACGATGGATTTGGCCTTATCTTCAGTTAATAATGGCCTAACCACGTTTGTAGATGAGATCAAGTCAGTTAGGAACCCCTGGAACAGATAAGACGTGCGAAAAACCGCTTTAAAATAGAAAAATGCATCCGGGGGTCAAAACAGCACGGGGGGCGCGGGTCGGACTGATCTGACCCGCGCGAGCGCGGGGAATCCGGTCTTCGCTGTGTTCTTCTGTGTTTTATGACTTTCCAGGACTTGTAGTGTCTCCCGTTTCATTTACTCTACCGTCGTGTTGACTTGTACGCTCCGCGCGAGTTGATTGACGCGCGCGAGTTGATTGACGCACGCGAATTGATTGGCACACACGTATTGACCGACGCATGTTGATTGACGCCAGCATGTTGATTGGCGCATGCGTATTGACTGACGCGCGCGAGCTGAATGATGTGCGTGAGCTGATTGACGCGCACGAGCTGAATGATACGCGCGTGTTGACTGGCGCGTACGAGCTGAATGATGCCCGCGTGTTGAACGACGCACGTGAGCTGATTAACGCACGCGTGTTGACTAACGTGCGTGAGCTAACTGGCGCGCGCGAGCTGACTGTTGGGTGCGCGCAAGCAGGCCACTTGGTTCGTCATTTCGTTTCATGCGCTTGTCGGCGTCAGATAATTCTCTTAGACTCGGATAGCGACGTTCGTTGTCTTCTCTCTGTCTCGAGCTGTGTGCGGACACCTATAGGCATTTTTAGACGCCTACAGGGGTTATGGTCCCTAATCTAGGGTTAGCACACTCTCATTCTCTTATCCCCATCTAAAGAGATACTAAAGGAGAAACCCTAAGATTAGAAGATCGTAAAAACCCTAACTCAGATCCAAGCAATGGATTCAGGTATAGCTTCCGTTCTTGTTATTTTATCTCTATGATTTAATCATGATTAAATTCCTACAAGTGGTATCAGAGCCCATCATGATTATTTCTTAGGGGTTTAAGTTATAAAATTAGGTTTTTTGATCTTAATCTATGGTTTTTCAGAATTGTTCACGGATGAACAGTAAAAGCTCAATTTTTGTTTGGTTTCTTCTTTCGATTTTTGGATCTGTTGCACTCATGAACTGTGAAGTTCATTTCTTTTTGGTTTGATTCCTCTTTCGGATGTTTGGATCTGAAATGGATTCAGATTCAGATCTGGATTGAGTTCAAAAATTGATAGAAAAATGGTTTTTTTAGTTTGACGTCGTTCACCAACTCCTCACCGGAGTTTTATCGACGACAACCCATTGTCAAATGAAGACAGTGACGATGGCGGTTTCAGAAAGAAAACCCTAGGGGTGTTCGTTGCTACAGCTCAAGCGGCAACGACGTTTCAAATCTAAACCATAACGGGTGAAAGAAAATTAGGGCTTGAGGACTTACCCGTTCTCAGGCGAACTTCAGGTTGCTCGAGTTTCGAACTTCAGCAAACTTCGGTTTGCTTCTGACGAACCTCGTGTTCGAATCAGCTTTGTTGAAGGCTTCTGACGAACTTCAGTTTGATTCCAGCGAACTTTGGTTTGCTCCTGACGAACCTCATGTTCGAACTTCGGTCGAACCTTGTGTTTGAAGCTTCAGTCGAACCTCGTGTTCGAAGCTTTAGTCGAACCTCATGTTCGAATTTTAGTCGAACCTCGTGTTCGAACATCAAGCGAACCTCGATGTTACTTCAGTCGAACCTCGTGTTCGAATTTTGGCCGAACCTCTTGTTCGGAATCAGGTGAACCTCGGGTTCAACTCAAGCAAGCTTCGACTCAACTCAGGTGTAGTTGACGTTCGTTGTAGGCGAGCTTAACGTTCGGATCTCAGGAGAGCCTCGATCCTTCGAAGTTAAAGCAAGCCTTGTGCTCGTTCTCAAGTGATCCTCGTGCTCCATTTAGACGAACCTTGTGTTCAATGTCAAATGAACCTCGTGTTCGAAGTCGAGCGAGCTTCGTGTTTGCTATGGTTGACACTCGGCTTCTCCTCTGGCGAGCTTCGAGTGGGGTTCGCTTCAGGCGGGATCGATCGGCTGAGTTTTGATTTTGGGCATGCTTGAATTTCTTTTCCCGTCGGGTGAAAGAAGAAGGATGTGGGTGAATTTTGAGTTAGGGCACAGATCAAGCCCTTTCTTAAACAACTAAGTTGTTTTTTGGGCCTTTAACAAAATGAGGTTTTGTTATTGGTTATGGGCCAATAGTTGGGCCAGCAATTATTCAAGCTATGAATTAATTGATTTTATCAATTAAATCCTATCTTGTGGGTCTTATTAAGTTATGGGCTCATTTTTATATGCTTAATTTAATTAATTAAGTCATGAGGCCCTAATTAAGCTATGGAAATTTAAATTAAATTGTTTAATTTAAATTGAATTTGGTAGTTAATCAATTATTTAATTCAAATAACATGACACTAAGGTATTAAAGTTGTCTCTCATTCAAAATGATTAATTGAAACAAGAAGTTGCCAAAGTAACCTCTCTTGAGTAGATTGTTCATGAGGAATGTGAGATGTTTGTGTGTATGCTTTCATGTAAATATTTAATCGGCCCAAAGGAAGGTTAATATTTGTTTAGACTGTATACACATCTGTGATGATAAACGTGTGATAATTATAAGGTTCACATGTGAATAATGAATCGATCCAAAGATAGTTTCATTATTTAACATGAGTTATTGTCAATGTTTGATCATTGCAGCAAGGTATCACTTACAAATTAATATTATTATCCAAAAACTTGATATTAATGTTGTATCATTATTTAAATTTTATTGATTACTAATTATGGTTAATAATGTGAGTATCTTTTGTTTATTTCAGCTAATGCATCTCCTGCAACAATTTTTTGCTAACATCATCTCAATTCCCATGCTTAATGTGACTAATTTCAAGGTTTGGAAAGAAAACATATTAATTGTTCTTAGCTGCATGGATCTAGACCTTGCATTAAGAACTGAACAACCCCAACCTCTCAATACGGATAGCACTCCTGATGTTAAGAAGGAGTATGAGAAATGGGAGCGTTCAAATCCCATGAGTCTTATGATTATTAAGCGCGACATTTCGGAAGCCTTCAGGGGCATAGAATTCGAAGAAATTACTAAGGCTAAAGATTTTCTTGCCGAAATTGAGAAACGTTTTGCGAAAAACGATAAGGTAGAAACAAGCACGCTTTTAGCTTGCTTGATTTCGATGAAGTATAAGGGCAAAGGAAAGAAATATCAGGGAGTACATTATGGAAATATCTCATATTGCTTCAAAGCTTAAGGCACTTAAACTCGATCTTTGTGATGAGTTATTGGTGCATCTGGTTCTGTTGCCTCTTCCTACACAATTCAATCAGTTTAAGGTCAGTTATAATTGCCAAAAAGAGAAATAGGCTCTAAATGAACTCATTTCATACTGTGTGCAAGAAAAAGATAGGTTGAAGCAAGATAAGACAGAAAGTGCTCATCGGGCTTATGCCTCTAAGGATAAGGGCAAGAAAAGAAAGAATAATAATAAAGCTGTTAAGGGTCCTGTTCAGAAGAAACAATATAAGGATGATCAGGGTTGTTTCTTCTATAACAGATCTGGACACGTTAAGAAGGACTGTACCAAATATCATACCTGGCGTGCTAAGAAGGGTACGTTCCTTACTTTGGTATGTTCTAAGGTTAATTTAGCTTCGGTACCTAGAAACACTTGGTGGTTAGACTCTGGTGCTACTACTCACATAAGTGTTTCTATACATGGCTGCCTGAGTTACCGAAAGCCAAGTGATGTTGAAAGACACATCTTTGTGGGTGACAGACAATCGGTAGACGTGGAAGCAACCGGGCACTTTAGGTTACTATTAGGAACTGGTTCATATTTGAACTTAAAAGATACTTTTGTAGTACCGTCTTTTAGACGACATTTGGTTTCTGTTTCTGTATTGGACAAATCAGGTTATTATTATTCATTTGGAAACAGTCAATTCAGTTTATCTTTTAATTCAAATGTTGTGGGAATTGGTTACTTGAGTACTTATGACAACCTATATTTGCTTGATACAATTGCTTCTTATAATGAATCCTTGCATGTAGAACCACGTGGTACTAAGCGTAAATTAAATAAGGAAAAATCGACGATATTATGGCATAAGCGCTTGGATCATATCTCAAAAGATAGAGTTGGGTGTCTTGTGTCTGATGGCATTTTAGATTCTCTTAATTTTTCAGACTTCGACGTATGTGTTGAATGTATCAAGGAAAAATAGACCAAAGTTAAAAGATTAGGTGCTAAAAGATCTTCAGACGTCTTAGAATTGATACATACAGATATATGTGGGCCATTCCCTACAGTATCTTGGAATGATCAATAATATTTTATATCATTCATAGATGATTACACATGTTATGAGTACCTATATCTCATTCATGAAAAATCTGAGTCTCTAGACATGTTCAAAGCATATAAAGCTGAAGTTGAGAATCAACTTAACAAAAGAATTAAAACCGTTAGATCTGATCATGGTGGTGAGTATTACGGTAGATATGATGGTTCAGGTAAACAACGTTCAGGATCATTTGCTAGATACCTAGAGGAATATGATATCGTCCCATAGTACACCATGCTGGGTTCACCTAGCATGAATGGTGTAGCTAAAAGACGAAACAAGACTCTTAAGGATATGGTAAGAAGTATGATTGCTCATTCTTCTTTACCAGAGTCACTTTGGGGAGAAGCATTAAAGACAGCAGCTTACATTCTGAACAGAGTACCAAGTAAAGCAGTTGCTAAAACACATTATGAGCTTTGAACTGGTCGAAAGCCCAGTTTAAAGTATTTACATATTTAGGGATGTCCAGCTGAGGTAAGGCCTTATAGGCCAAATGAAAAGAAATTGGACTCCAAAATAGTTAGCAGCTATTTTATTGGGTATTCTGAATATTCAAGGGGCTATAAGTTTTATGATCCCATACTCAGGAATATTTTTAAGACGGGAACAACAACATTCTTTGAAGATGTTAAGTTTAGGGGGAGAAATAAGGTTAGAGACATTACTTTTGAGGAGGAATTGGCTTCAGATCCAACTCATACAGTTACTTTTGATAATATTCAGGTTCCTATGCATGTTGTTGTTCAAGAAGTAAATCTGAAACCTCAAGATGATAATGTTGAATAACTCCCTGTTCCAAAAGAACAAACTCAACAACCTCAAGAACCAGTTCTATTAAGGAGATCCATAAGAGAAAGGAGAAATGCTATTGCGGATGATTATATTGTATTTCTCCAAGAACATGAGGATAATAATGGAATGTTGGTTCCAATCAACTTCCTTCAGGCCATGGAAAGTTCTAACTCTCAATAGTGGATTGATGCCATAAATGAAGAGTACAAGTCTATGTAAGACAATAAGGTTTGGGAACTAGTCCCATTGCCAGAAGGTGCAAAACCAATTGGTTGTAAATGGATTTTTAAAACCAAGCGGGATGCAAACGGCAATGTGGAGAGGTATTGTGATGCCCCAGGGTTCACACAAGGCTGCAGTCCAAGGTAAAACCCGGATTGTCAAACCTGCCAAGCACCAAACACCATGCTACGACATATTTCACCATCACAGTCACTATCTCTCTAGTGGAATCAACAAATAGGCGAAGGTACTAAACAAGCAAATAATGAAAATAGAGCAAAACCAAATGTAGGCTGTCTAAAAATTACAATAGATAGCTGATCCCTATCAAACACCGATGATGGAAGTTACAATCTGATGACTTCCAGAAGGCTACAATTTGAAGACTTTTACGTAGATCGATGAATGTTACAATCTGACGACCTTCACAACAATTGATGAAAACTCTAATCAACAACCTTCACAATCAACATCGGGAGTTACAATCTGACGACTCTCACATATCAAAGAGCTAAAGCAAAGATTACAAAATGACGATCTTTGCAACGCTTCGATAGAAAGAGACTACAAATCGACGGTCTCTTCAAACCAAGACGTGGAAGTCCTCCCCACGTATCAGCATCAAGACGCACCGCGTTCATAGCCACGAACGCAGCTTAGACGCAGCTTCCAACGCTGCTAATGCAGCTTCCAAATCGCTGCAAACGCAGCTCAAAACGCTACAAACGCAGCTCAGATCCAGCTGCCAACGCAGCTCATGTTCGACCACAAACGTAGCCTCCGAAAGCTGCCCATGCAGCTACCATCCGCTGCCAAACGCAGCTTCTAAGCTGCCAAATGCAGCTTTAAAGCTGCCAAACACAGCTTCCAAGCTGCCAAACACAGCTTCCAACAAGATGCTGCGTCCGAGCTTCCAGACGCTGCGTTTAAGTGCAGAATTCATGCCAGAATGCAGGATTTGCGTTTGACTCATTCAAACACGAGCTGAACGGTTTCAAAACCATTTTCCACGATCTGAGGGGATCACAACTTCATTCAGGAGTGATTTAAGGGGCGGTTACATCTCATTAGTGCCACTTAGGAGCGAATTAAGGGGGCGGTTACACCCCTTAATCCCCTATAAATAACTAAGAAATCAACTTAGTTCGGATCTGGTTTTTTAGGGGCTGGATCCTGATCCTTGATCTTTGGGGCTGGTCTTTTGGATCCTTCTCGTGGGCAGCAAAGAAGAGAGCTTAGGGGAAATTGTTGGAGCTTTGGAGATCAGCAACGAGGAGCTTCTTCATCCTTGGCTTATAACCGACTTTCGGTTAAATCAACTCTTTGATAGAGTTTCAAACTCGTTCAGAGTTCTAAAACTTGCCACGCAAGTCCTCCACAACATCAATTCGTGAGGAGAAGACCATGTTCCAGTGAGTCGAGATGTTCGGATCGTCAACGAGAAGCAAACTCGACGCGAGCATTCGAGGAAGGCATCTCATTACTACCGTGAAGAACCCAGAATTAAACAAAGGGGAGAATCCAGATCAATTCTCTTCTCTTTTGTAACCAGGAAATCCAACTGTAATCGAGATTGAGAGAGTTGTAATCATTCTTTTTCTAAGAAGTTAGAGAGAATAAATCAAATACAATTCTTTCATTATTTTCTTATTGCAAATTTTCCACCAAACACCAAATATACACAGAAGAAGCATAAAAATAATCATCAGTGAGCCCAACAAAATAAGATAGAAGTACCTCTGAGTCTGAAATAAACCTCAAGTACAAAAAGTATCACTATGTCTCTCAGCCTCTACAAAATGAAATACAAGTCTAGAGTCTGAACATAAACAACTAACTGTGGATTTCTGAAATAACTACTAGATAATAAATAACTAGATGGAATCTAAGAAATCCTATCAACCTGCGATTCTCCGTGCGTTGGACTCGCTGCCTGAAAGAGGGGAAAACAACGAGCGTCAATGCACTATAGCGAGATCATATCCACCTCTCCCCAGGGGAAAGGGTAGGAGTATAAAAAATAGAGTTAATACATATACATATGAAATCATTCATAAATTTCTAACTGGAAATTAATATTTAGGAAATCACAACACGAGAGTTAGTACGTCGAGCGAAGTAATCCAAACAAGGAAACCCTCATGTATATACCATGTCTCAAATTGTGACTCCCTATTTACCAATTTCGAACCCTATGAATGAAAATTAGTAAACCAAAAAGGAAACACTCCAAACCTCAAACAAATATCCGTCTTAATTTATACTCGAAAAGACAACTCTAACATAAGAGGGATCTCATCCAAAACAGAAATCAACTATGAGCCATATCATGTAAGCCACGACCTCAAAGAAAGTACCCTACTCACGGGGATCCAATATGAAATCAAAATATGACAAAAAGTACTTACATGTGTGCATCTCCTTATGCAATAGTGATACTTTTGTAATATTATTACGCAATCGCTCTGCGGCAATAGGTTTTATCTCCCTATCCCGGAATACAATAAAATGACGATACTTTTGTGATGTTCTCACTCAATCGCCCTGCGAAAATAGGTTTTTATCTCCCTATTCTGGAATACAATGAAATGACAATACTTTTGTATTACTCATACTCAATCGCCCTATGGAAATAGGTTTTATCTCCTTATTCCGGAATACAATGCAATGTGCTATGCTCTTCATGTTCATCTACATAAATTTGGACAAAGATACATTAACACCATATTTTAACCATTCGTGCACGTATCTCGGTGTGCGTGTCCATATCTGGTGTTTACTAACATCTCAGGTGTTAAACAACTCATAAACATGGTATCATAACAGTACAAGGTCGAGAGGCTCGCTCGACAACCCAAACAGTCGACAAAAACATGCACAGGGCCACTTACAGGTTGGCGGTCGATCGTGATTATGCGGCAGTCGACTGTGACTGATTCCTGGGCTTACCTAGGTCTCGGTCCTGCACGCAGTCGACCGCCGCTAGGGCGCGGTCGATCGTGGGCTAAAATTATAGGTTCTCAGGCTGGTTCTGTGTGTCGTGTTCATATCGTGTTTAGGTGATTCAAACATGATTAAAACAATATGAAACTTGCATGAAAACATGTCTACAACAGATAAAAACTTCTGGGAACAAAACCAACATATAAAGCATGATTATTTGCATAAAATTCATATCAAAAACCCTAATTTATGCACATGAGCTTGAAATAAAACACAAATAATCTTTCATCAGATTTAAACCACTTTTAAATTATTTTTAGTTCTTAATTACTTCTGTAAAAATCATTCTCAAACTTTTTAACATGGAAAGGCCTAGTCTTTATACATATAATACAAAGAATTGACATATATATATAAACTAGTCAATTTTGGCTCTAATAAACATTTTAAAAAGCTCTTTAAAAACGTTCTAAAAACTGGAAAGGGGATTAGTAGAGATGAACTCGCCTGGGGTTTGTAGAAAAACATTTAAGAAGCCAAGCCAAAGAAGATCTACAAGCCAAACGCCAAAAATCCCACGAAAAATCTACTTGAAAGCCTCCAATCTTCTCCAAAAATCAAATTAGGGTTTAGAGAGGTTTTGGTGGCTGTTAGGGTTCTTAGAAAACTCAAAATACCATGAACATATGATATATATATACCATGAATTGGATATGGGCTTTAGAAAACCGAAACCAACTCAAAATAGGAAACTGTACTTCTGCAGGTTTCGCGGTCGACCGTGGCGGTCGACCGAACTGGAATTTTCTAATTTTTTTCATGTTTTTGGCCGTTGTGCATATTTTGACTCTTTTCTTCCTCATGTATGGACTTGTTCATACTCAAAATACATGGTTTCATACTCATATACCATTTAACCATATTTATTAAAATAAATATCCATAAATCATAATTAATCTCATATTAATTATATTAACATGAATTTTTAGGTTTTTACAGGTATAAGGCACGTCTTATAGTTAAAGGCTTTACGCAAAAGGAAAGCATTGATTATACATAGACTTTCTCTCCGGATTCATTGAAAGCCTCTTTCAGAATAATCATGGCACTTGTTGCTCATTTTGATCTTGAGTTACATCAGATGGATCTTAAGACTGCATTTCTCAATGATAACATTAATGAGATGATTTATATGGTGCAACCAGAAAAATTTGTGTCAGGAGACCCAAAGAATATGGTTTGCAAATTAAGAAAATCTATCTATGGACTCAAGCAAGCTCCTCATCAATGGTATTACAAGTTTCAACAAATAATTATCTCGTTCGGTTTTGAGATGAACATTGTTGATGACTGTGTATATCATAAGTTTAGTGGGAGTAAGTTTATATTTCTGGTTCTGTATGTCGATGACATATTGCTTGCCACTAATGATATAGGCATGTTGCACGAAACTAAGATATTTCTATCAAAGAATTTTGAGAGGAAAGATCTTGGGAATGTCTCTTTTATATTAGGAATCTAGATACGTTGAGATCGTTCTCGAGGTATACTTGGATTATCACAAAAGAGCTATATCGATAAAGTACGTAAAAGGTTTGGCATGCAAGACTGCAGACCAAGAGACACCCCTGTTGCTAAAGGAGACAAGTTTAGTCTCAATCAGAGTCCTAAAGACAACCTTAAAATTTAGGAAATGCAAAAGATTCCTTATATTTTGGCTGTAGGAAGTTTAATGTATGCTCAGGTGTACGCGTCCGGATATTGCGTATATTGTTGGGATGTTAGGCAGATACTTAAGCAACCCTAGTATGGATCATTGGATAGCAGTCAAAAAGGTTATGATGTATCTTCAGAAAACAAAAGATCATATGCTCACATATAGAAAATCAGAACAGTTGGAGGTCATTAGGTACTCTAATTCTAATTTTGCTGGATGCTAAGATAGCAGAAAGTCTACATCAGGCTACATTTATATGTTAGCAGGAGGAGCTATATCATGGAAAAATTCAAACAGACACTTGTAGCTTCCTCTACTATGGAAGCAGAATTTGTAGCTTGCTATGAGGCATCCAATCAGGGAATATGGCTGTGAAATTTTATCACGGGACTGCGCATTCTGGAAAATGTGGAACGACCACTAAGGCTATATTGTGATAATAAATCTACAGTAATGTATTCTAATAACAACATGAGCTTAACTAAGTCAAAACATATTGATTTAAGTTCGTAGTTGTGAAAGAAAGGGTACATAGTGGACAGATATCCATAGAGCACATTGGGACAAACTCCCTGATAGCTGATCCTCTTACTAAAGGATTGCCACCTAAGATCTTTCATGAGCATACTACTCATATGGGTATGGTATTATTTGAGGATATCATGATTTAGTGAGAGTTTGTGATTGTAATGCTTTATGTTAGGTTGTATTGTCTGATCAGAATAAAGTTTTTAGTTCATACACTCTGGTATATTATGTCTGAGGTTGACCTCACTAAAGTCTAAGGTAGTACCAGTTAAAAATAGACATGTACTGATCACATTGCATGTAATTTTCATGCTGCATATCTATGATTGATCTATGTCGTTTGATTGTATTGGTATATATGACCATTGATGGGTTGAGTCACAATAAATATGATGAAGGCCGCTTTAATCCTATATTGATTTAGTCAATGGACGAGATCGTTCAGAAATACCTTTTCAGTGATAGCAACTTTGAGTTCATAAGGTTATACACACTTTAAAGAATCATATAGTGCCCAAGTGAGAGATTGTTGGATTTAAATCTAATTAAATCTATTTGTGGGCATATATGATTAATCATTGTGTATTTCTATCTTTACAGATAACCCACTTAAAGTGATCAATAAATTTGGGTTAATAGGTATTTAAATAAATCATGGGCTAAATGTGTAGATACCAGGTTGTAATTATAATTTGACGAGGGGCCAAATTATAAATGTACAACACATATATATATGGGGTTATGGTTCCTAATCTAGGGTTAACACACTCTCATTCTCTTATCCCCATCTAAAGAGATACTAAAGGAGAAACCCTAAGATTAGAAGATCATAAAAACCCTAACTCAGATACAAGCAATGGATTCAGGTATAGCTTCTGCTTTTGTTGCTCTATCTCTATGATTTAAACAGAATTAAATTCCTACACTACAATCTTAATGGAAAACCTTCTACCTATTTCAAAGAAAATAGTGATAAATTCATCTCTTTTAAAATTCTTCGTTCATTTGATTTTATTGCAAGATTTTAAATTAGATAGAAATCAAGAACAATTTCAACTAAAAAATTAGTAAAATATATGAAATTAAATGGAGAAACAAAAAAGGGAGATAAATTGAAATTGGGAATATATACATATTACCTAATATCTCACTGCCTCAATGCCAGTAGTAGTGAACATTGGCGGAGGAGAGGTGGCGCCGAGGCGGTTGGCGAGCTCGACAGATTTGAGCACGGGTGGAGGGGGGAGCACAGGCGGAGGAGGGGAGAGGAGCGGGTTTAGATCTGAGCACAGGCGAAGAGGAGGAGGGGAGGCGGGCTAACGCGGAGGAGAGGAGCGGGCTCAGATCTGAGCGCGGGCGAAGAGTAGGAGATAAGGCGGGCACGGGCGGCTGCTCGGCAGAGCTGAGGATAGAGGGGCTGACGTGGCTGACGCGGAGGAGAGGAGGAAGTAGAGGAGTGCAGTCCAATTTTTTTGGGTGGGGATTTGATTTTTTTTTTGGGGGGTGGGGGGGTGGGGGGTGGGGGTGGATTTTGATTTTTAGGGGGCGATTTAGGCCCCCCCAAGTGGGGGGCCCTGTTCTGTTGAACCGGAAGAAGCGGTTCAGCGACGTCTCTGACCCGTCTATAAATAATATATATATATATATAAATATATATAAAATTAAGATTATTTAAACTAAAGTTTTTCATAATAAATAAATAAAATGAAGGTAATTAAATATCCTTAATACAACTTGAATGAAATTAAGATATAAGACAGTTTAGTGTTCAAAAAATATTATTCGCAAATGATGCATCACCAAAAAAATTTCTCAATCTAGCTACAACCTCCTAGAGTAATAGCGTATAGTGAACGTGGTTCCTCCTCTAGCTACAGGTGAAACACAGATTGCTGATAATTCTAAATGGAGTCCACTGGCCGCGGGCGAATTCAAATTAAATGTGGATGCAGCAGTGTTTACAAATTAGATGAAGTGTGGATTGGGGATCATTATACGAGATGACCGGGGTTCATTTGTGGCAGCGAGAGCTACTCAGGTCCATGGCATCGTTGACCCAGCGTTAGCTGAGGCGATGGGGATACGCGAGGCCCTCTTGTGACTGAAATCTACTTTTCCCCAAGTTCACAAAATTGAAATGGATGCGCTTACGGTATACAATGCAATTCATAGAGATGAATCATATTTTTCCTACTTCGGGCTACTCATTGAAGAATATCGTTCTCTCGCGTGGGACATTTCAAACATCAGATTCCTTTGGGTTAGAAGAACAACAAATAAAATAGCTTATATTCTAGCACAGACCGCTAGAACTTTACAAAATCATGTTGTTTGGTAAAATTTCCCACCCCATTTTCTTTATGGTGTACTCTCGACCTATTTGATGAATGATTAAGTTTACTTTTCTCAAAAAAAAAAATCTCAATCAATCAGCCAGTCATAGGATGTAATAAGCGAAACATTCACAAAAGCTCCAACAAATTCAAATTATTATTTCTCCGTCTTAATCCTCTTCTTCAAAGTTAAAAGAGTTATTCCTTTGTCCAATTTTATAAAATAAAAAATATGTTTATTTAGTAAATTTAACATAAAAATTTATATATCAAAATTAATTAATGTTAAATAAGCTAACATGATTGAATTAATTAATGAAATTTAATTTTACGTACTGTCAGTTAAATGAATATGGATCCATGAATAGGGGTGGAAATAAACCAAATAATTAACAAATAGTTAGATAATTGTTCGAGTAACTATTCGGTCATATTCGATTCTGTAGTTCATTTACCACTAAACAAATATGTTTAAGTATTCAAATTTACTAATGAATAGAATTAATGACATATATATTCGATTCGTTTGTCCATCAAATATTCGTTTAAAATTTGATCACTTATTATTTATATTATTACACATATGATATATTTTTAACCTACTTACCATTTATACTTAAGTTATATATATATATATAAATTTATGGAATAATTTTTATTTACGAATTTAAATGCCATTGGAAAATCAAATTCTTTAGCAGAATAAATATACTTTGATATTCAAAAAATATTCATGAATATTTATCAAATACCAAGTAATTGAGTTCGAATTTGAAAAACTCTATATATGAATATTAGAGTCCGTATTCGAATTCGATAATTTTAAACAAATACAAAAAAAAAACACCTTAGTATTCGATTCAATTCGATCATTTACCACCCGTATCCATGAATTTTATTTTTTTCGGCCAGCCCATTTTTAATCAATATATTTATAAATAAGCTTTTAATCAATATATGCATAAATGAGACATATATAATGGTAGCAAAATTTATATGGTACGTTTAGATTTTAAAATAAATATATTTCTAGTGATAATTTATTGATCGATATCATTTAACTTTGTAGGAAATAAAAAAATAACAAACCATATTTAGTAGATTTTTTTAAAAACCTTAGCAAAATTATTTAACCGTTTTATATGAACGTGTCGGTTATTTTATTTTTGTTAGTTTCAAAAAAAGAGGTTTGCTTCGGTGCTCCAAAAATAGATTTTTTTTTAATTTTTAAATTAATAAAAATAACAAATGAGCTAACATAATAAAAAGGTATTTTAGTTTTCAAATTATCTTTCTACCTGCTTTCTATCCTAAACCGTTAAACACAACGAAAGAAGAAAATTCAGCAAGGGGATCACCGCCTTTGTTCCGCCACACAAAAAGAAAAAAAGAAAAGAAATCAGAGAGAGAAGGAAGAAGCCGAGTTACCGATCTCTAAGTGAGATCACCGCCGACCAAATATCCACAGTCAACATAGTTAAATTGTCGACCCTTTAGTGGTTTATGAAAATGAAGCATTTTAATTGGCTGACTGTGAAGTTTTAAAATTGAGTTTGTTACTTGAATTTAAATATGCAAACCCATAGGTGAATATGGTCAAGAATACTTTGTTAAATTAATCTGTACATGTTATAGTTGTGAGTAAATATTAAAAACCTAATGCTGAGAGGGCTTCTGTTTGAAAGAAAGATAGGTCCAATAGCGATGAAAAGTGTGGAGCAATTAATATGGTGGAATTAATATGGTGGAATTAATATGATGGAAAGTACGGAGCAATTAAAAGAAAAAAATATGGGGATACCTTTCGTATAGGTGGAGCAATTAATCTCTGATGGAAAGTGCGGAGCATCTGTTGATGAGAATTTTTGGAGGTGGCGAGTTTTAAATTTAAACTTTGGCATAACAGACTGGGTCACCCAGGATCAGAAATGATGCACCGCATCATGAGCCAATCAAGTGGACACAACCTGAAGAACCTGAAGATTCCTCAGAAGGGTGATTACTCATGTCTATCTTGTTTCCAAGGTAAACTGATCACGAGACCTTCCCTTCTGAAAGTGGGATTAGAGTCTCCTAGCTTCTTGGAGTGAATACATGGCGATATTTGTAGGCCTATTCACCCCGCAAGTGGACCATTTAGGTACTTTATGATACTTATAGATGCATCAATCAAATGGTCTTACGTGAGCCTTTTGTCCACCCGCAACTTAGCTTTTTCAAAGCTATTGGCACAAATTATTAAATTGCGGGCTCATTTCCCCGATAATCAAATCAAGAAATTACGTCTTGATAATGCGGGAGAATTCACTTCACAAGTCTTTCAAGACTATTGCCTAGCAACTGGCATCGAAGTTGAACATCCTGTAGCACATGTTCACACCCAGAACGGGTTAGCAAAATCTCTAATTAAGAGATTGCAATGGATTGCTCGTCCATTGTTGATGCAATCATAGTTGCCTGTTGAGGCTTGGGGTCATGCCATATTGTATGCCGCATCACTTATCAGATTACGGCCCTCTGGTGGCAATATTTTGTCACTAATGCAGCTTGCTTATGGTGTACCTCCGAATATCTCACATTTGAGAGTGTTTGGTTGTGCAGTTTACGTCCCAATTGCTCCTCCACAAAGGACCAAAATGGCTCCATAGCGTCGTTTGGGTATCTATATAGGGTTTGATTCGCCCTCTATAATAAGATACCTTGAACCCCAGATGGGTGACACATTTAAGGCACGTCTTGATGATTGTGAATTTGTTGAGGATTCATTTCCTAAACTTGGCACACAGTCCAGGAAGCCTGACGCTTCTAAGACCATTTCTTGGAACACCAAGACTTTGTCTTATTATGATCCGCGTACTAGTCAATGTGAAGATGAGATCCTGAAGATTCTTCATCTTCAGAATACAGTACATTTACTTCCGGATAAATTCACTGATAATCAGAAGATTGTCAGATCACACGTCCCTGCTATCAACACGCCAGCTAGGATTAACATCCCCAAAGATGGATGCAATCCGCCGGCAACAGAAATGGCTGTACCTCAATTGAAAAGAGGACGCCCACCAGGTTCGAAGGACAAAGTCCCTCGTAAAAGAAAAAATCCTGGAGAAATAAAGATGAACCCATCATTAAATTTTGTACGTACTGAGGAGGTACTGGATAGAAAAAACATAGTCGTCGACGACGACTTTGCGTTTGATATTGCCGTTCACGTCACTGAATACGACGATGACATCGAACCATGGTCTCTAGCGGAATGTAAACGCAGAGACGATTGGCCAAAGTGGAACGAGGTAATAGGAGTTGAGCTGGACTCACTCTTGAAACACGAAGTCTTTGGACCAGTAGTCCAAACACCTGAAGGTGTAAAACCTGTGGGATATAAGTGGGTCTTCATCAGAAAAAGAAATGAACACAACGAGGTTGTGCACTACAAAGCATGGCTTGTAGCACAAGGTTTTTCCCAAAGACCGGGAATAGACTATGAAAAAACATATTCTCCGATTATGGATGGGAATACCTTCCGATTCCTAATAAGCCTCTCATCTATGGAAGGCCTAGAAATGCAGCTCATGGACGTTGTGACTGCATATCTATATGGCAATATAGATAAAGATATCTATATGAAACTCCCTGAAGGATATAAAATTCCACCAGAGATAGCAGATAGACCTCGGGACGTCTATTCTGTTAGGCTTTAAAGATCATTATATGGTCTTAAGCAATCGGGGAAAATGTGGTATAATAGACTAAGTGAGTTCTTTGCTACGCAATGATTCACAAATGATAAAGTCTACCCGTGTATCTTTATAAAAAGATCAGGAACAAGATTCATTATAGTCACCGTCTATGTCGATGACTTAAATCTCATTGGATCTGCTGCGGAGATAGCTGGGATATCTGAAAGCCTTAAGAATACTTTTGAAATGAAAGACCTAGGCAAAACAAAGTATTGTCTTGGCTTACAGATCGAACACCTTAAGGGTGGTATCCTGTTACACCAATCCACATATACACGGAAATTACTTAAAAAATTCCGAATGGATAAATGTCATCTTCTTAGTACACCAATGATTGTTCGATCATTGGATGTAAAGAACGACCCCTTCCGTCCGCTGGAAGAGGGGGAGGAAATGCTAGGTCCTGAAGTACCTTACCTCAGTGCCATTGGAGCACTATTATATCTGGCTAACTGTACGCGTCCCGATATAGCGTTTTCAGTTAACATACTAGCCAGATACAGTGTAGCGCCCATAAAGCACCACTGGAATGGAGTTAAGCATCTTCTACGCTACCTCCAAGGGTCTATAGACCTGGGATTATATTTCCCGAAGGTTGGGTCTCCCACCTTAATTGGTTATTCAGATACAGGTTACAGGTCTGATCCCCACACTGAGAAATCACAAACTGAATTTGTGTTTACATTCGGTGGTACGGCCATCTCCTGGAGGTCTGTCAAGCAAACCACTGTAGCAATCTCATCCGACCATTCCGAACTCCTCGCGATCCATGAAACCAGCAAAGAATGTGTTTGGCTTCGTTCTGTCATTCAACACATCTTAGTGTCTACCGGCCTGAAGATTGGTGACCTTGAGCCAACTACTATATTTGAAGACAATGCAGCCTGCGTTGCTCAACTTCAGTCTGGCTTCATCAAGGGTGACAAGACGAAGCACATATCTCCTAAGTTTTTCTGGACGCACGATCTTCAAGAGGAGGAGCAAGTTAAAGTACAGCAGATCCAATCATGTAATAATTTAGCTGACTTGTTCACTAAGGCTCTGCCTAGATGTACTTTTGTAAAACTTGTAAAAGGAATAGGGATGAGACATCTGAAAGACCTACAAGCCTGAAGCTTGTATGGTTCAGGGGGAGTAACCTATGGGTTGTACTCTTTTTCCTTAGGCTGATGGTTTTTCCCCACTGGGTTTTCCACAGCTAAGGTTTTAATGAGGCAAACAAGTTTACTCTGGATCCAGAAGTATCCACCCCATTAGCTTTACGAACCCTGAAGTGTTCATAAGTTAAACCCAAGGTAATGGATGGATAAGGGGGAGTATTATGAGATGAGGGAGGACTTTGGCCTCCCCCTCATTATCCCTCCATTCACACCCCATTATGGTGGTGTAACACCCCACTAAGTGGGGGTGACTCTTGGGTACTCAACCTATTCACATTGACTAGTATAAATATACATCATAGGCCTTTGGCCTATGGATGGGGTTTTAAACACGGAGAGATTTTTTGAAGGCAGAGCTTTTTTTTGCTATGGAAAGTACGGAGAGTTACATGATAACGCGATAAAAAATATAATGTGAATTATTAGTTAGTTTGAGAATTCTAACTAATCTTAAATTTTGTTTCTCTCCTAAATTGTATTTCCTAAAATAACCTTTTTAACTAATTAAACTTATAGTTAATTACAATTTTGGGTGTGGAACACCTCCTAACCGTCAAATCTATCTATCTAGAGATGAGAGAGCTATTTTTAAGGAACTTATTTACAGATATGCCATCAGTGCTCCAACAAATCTTTATGGAGCACCGAAGCTGTAGGCTCAAAAAAATTATTCATACGGTATATATAGATAGATATGTCAAGTAGATATTTTTTAAAAAATCTTACCATAATTACTTAATGGATTTTAAATGAACGGAGTAATTATGTGCCGGTTTTTTATTTTTGGTACTTTCCAAAATTTATTTATAGGTATATATAGATATATTCAGTAGATATTTTCAAAAATATTACCAAAATTTCACTGATTTTAAATGAATCGACTAATTATTTGGCAATTTTTATTTTTGATAGATTCTATTATTTATTTATAAAGCATATATACTTAGATATTAAAACTTATTTATATAGTATATATAGATAGATACATTCGGTAGATATTTTTTTAAAAATCTTATCAAAATTATTTAATGATTTTAATTGAACCAACTTATTATTTGTCAGTTTTTGGTAAGGCCGGCTGAAGGCATAGGCCACTAAGGCATATGCCTAGGGCCCCCATTTTATTAGGGCCCCAAAAAATATAATATATATATATATATATATATATATATATATATATATATATATATAATTATTAATTTATTTTGGAAATATAAGAAGTTAACTATTGTAAGGATTCTAAATTATCAATTATCTTTAATTGATCATTTATTACTATAATTATATATAATTATCTTTATCTTTGGAAAAGAACACTAATAAAGTTTAATTGTAACTTTTTATATTTTATTTTTATAATTAATTAGATTGTAACATTAAAAAAAGAGAAAAGCACATATTAAATACTCATTCTTATTTATGCATAGTTTATGCTTTTTTTCTCTTGCTAACTTCCTTTATTTTCTTCTCATTCACTCATCTTTCATATTTGTTTAATCTTTGATACTCAACATACATAATTGCAATTCTAATCCAGAAGGCCCCAAAATAAAACGTAAGCTTGTTGGTTTTTATTTATTTTAATTAATTTACATTCATTCTCCTCTCTCTCTCTCTCTCTCTCTCTCTCTCTCTCTCTCTCTCACATATAGCTCACGGATATGTTCTGTATTTTGTGTTTTTATTTTTTTCTTTTATATCTTTTTATTAATAAAATCTTATTTACGTTCAACAATATCTCAAGAGATTAAATAATTTGACCATTTTATTAATTGAATATTAAAGCTTGAATATAAAATTTAATTAGTAATTTTGCATCTCAAAAAGCTAGAAAATTAAATTTTATATAAAATTTATTTTTTAAAAACTAATATTTAATTTTTTTAATGTTAAGGCCCTAAATATTTTTCTCTGCCTAGAGCCTCAAAAATGCTTGAGACGGCCCTGTGGTAATTTTGAAAATTTATTTATACGGTATATATAGATATATTCGAATTTCATAAAAAAAATCCTACCAAATTTATATAACCGAATTTAAATGAACATTCTAATTATTTGGTGATTTTTATTTTTGGTACTTTCCCAAAATTTTTTATATAGTATATATTTTTAGATATTAAAAGTTATTTATATAGTAATTTTTTTAACCTATATCAAATTGGTACCCTCTATGTGTCGGTTTTTTTTATTGTTTATATTTAGTAGTTGTTCATTAGTTATTTATATAGTATGTTGATATTTCATAATATATATAGTTATACTAAAACTGCATTCCTTTTTTTTGGATAATTATAATTTAACTTGGATAGTAATCAATAGCTATCATATTAGTTCGCTAGATATCTTAATAATAACTTAACAAATAAACTTAATTGATATTTAAAAAATAAAAGTGATTCTCATATTATCCATCTTCCTCATTCCTCTATACATTTTGTAGTCCATGACATACATTATATAGGTGGATAATAAGAAGACTAAAGGACATGAGCTAATGAAGAGTCACCTAATTAATTGTCCATATTCAAGTAATGTCCACATTCATCTTATCTTCTAGATTTGAACACTCCCCCTTGGACATTACTTCGTGATGTCAATGCCTCGTTAAAAACTTTGCTAGAAAAACCCAGTGGGAGAAAAACTAGTCGAGGAAAAGAGTACACAACATAAGTAGATTCTTGTGTTGCATTAGTTGTCTCCTTAAAAATCTTTAGCTAAGAAAACCCTGTGGGACAAAACTTAGCAAAGGAAAAAAGAGTACAACTATAGACATTCAAGACCCAATCTTCGGGATTGCCTTAAAAATTCGCTCCCCTGATGATGATAATCTTCTGAGTGTATGCTAAGAAAAACCCAGTAGGAAAAAACTTAGCAAAAGGAAAAAAAATATGACGATAGACCTTCAGGGCCCAATCTTTAGGATTGTTCTTTAAGAATTTGCTCCCCCTGATGACGATAGTCTTCCAAGTCTGCGCATACCAATATTGTGAACATATTTCTTAAAAGTTGATGTAGGCAGAGATTTGATGAACAAATCTGCAAGATTGTCACTTGAGCGAACCTTTTCGATGGTGATTTCGCCATTCTTTTGGAGCTCATGTGGATAAAAGAATTTTGGCGTAATATGTTTTGTCATGGTTTTTTTTACATATCCACTGCTCATTTGTGCAACATAAGCTGCATTATCCTCATAAAGGACGGTGGGGGTAATATCTTCTTTCGCTAGACCGTATGAGCCACAAATGTGTCGTATCAACGATCTCAACCATACACATTCTCATGAGGCCTCATATAAAGCGATAATCTCTGAGTGGTTAGAAGAAGTAGTCACCATGGTCTGCTTAACAGACCTCCAAGAAACGGCAGTACCACCACAGAGAAAAACATAACCAGTCTGGGATCTGGCGTTATAGGCATTAGACATGTAGCCAGCGTCCTAATAGACCACTAATTTCATATCTTGGTTTCTTTTATATGATATGTTTAACGCCGTTCCAATGCCTCCTTGTACGAGAAGCACTATACTTTTCTAGCAAGTTCACCGCAAATGCAATATCAGGTCTGGTGCATTTTGCGAGATAGAGAAGTGCTCCAATGGCGCTTAGATAGGAAACTTCTGGCCCTAACATTTCTTCATTATCTTCTTTGGGTCTAAATGGGTCTTTATCCACTTCGAGGGACCGGACGACCATTGGTATGATAAGAGGATGAGATTTATCCATATAAAATCCGTAGGTCGACTAGTGTAGAAAAATTCCTTCTAGGAAATGCTCGATTTGCAGGCCGAGACAAAACTTGGTTTTTCCCAAGTCTTTCATTTCAAACTCCGTCTTTAGGCATGAGCTAGCTTCTGTAAGCTCATTGTATGTTCCAATAATATTAATATCATCAACATAGGCTGAGATGATACAGAAGCCATTTTCGGATTTATTTATAAACACTCAAGGCAGACGTCATTATTTGCATATCTCTTCTTCAGGAGGAACTCACTCAGTCGATTATACCATAATTTTTACCCGACTGCTTCAAACCGTATAACGATCTTTGCAATTTAATACTATACATGTTTGCGATTCTCGTTTTCTCTCAATTTAGGAATTTTAAGTCCATCAGGGACTTTCGTATAAAAATATTAGCATCTAATGACTCATATAAAAATGTGGTCATCACGTACATATATTGCATATATAAATTCATAGTTTCTACCATAGGTATTAACTTGCGGAACGTAATACAATCACTAATAGGAGAATATTTTACATCTAAATTAATGCCGGGTCTCTACGTGAACCCATTGAGCTATGAATCTCGCTTTATATCTCACCAGCTTACAATTCTCATTTATTTTTCTTACGAAGACACATTTATATCCTGCAGGGATATATGTACTACAGGTTCAAAATACTTTAGCGAGTTCAGCTCAGCCTTAATTGCCACTTTTCCATCTCACCTAATACGAGTGCTTCAAGCACTCTGCTACCGACTTAGGTTCTGGATCCAGATTATTTTTAAAGATAGTAAGAGCAACTGTAGAGGCAACTATATTGTCAACAACTTTTATATTTCTATTATATATTTCTCCTTTTTTACAAATTCGTGGTCACTTTAATTCTTATTTTATGTCAAACAAATCCTTGTCATTTCCCTTAACAATTGGATTTGGTCATTCCGCATCTCCAGTATTGTGATTATCAAGCACGTGCAACTTTACTGGAGATTCCATCTTCAGGACGAACTTCTTCCGAAGGTTATGGGAGTGACTGTATTTCTATATAGAATTTAGTTTGCCGCGAACTTTTATCTTTTACACTAACATGTTTCATATGCTTCTGGCACAGTATGCTTCTGGCATACCAAATCATCAATGATATACTCAACAAGAATATGGGGCTTAGTCACTCTTTTCTTAGCAGATTATCATGTGAACTTCTGGTTCAGTTTGACTAGTACATGGATATAAATATTGAAGATCTTTTTCATCAATGGAATTTCTTGACATTATTTTGTATTTTGGGTACTAATCTCTCCCTAATGTCGAGAATTGATCTTCAATAAAAATACAGTCAGCGTATCAAATTGTAAATTGATCCCCAAACATGAGCCATAGGTACTAAATTATTGACATAGTTTCATAAATAATGTATGTACCTTCACCGAGGTCTTATAGAGGTGCGCTATGGTGGTGATATAGAAACATGGACTGCAAACAAAGAATACACAGATGGGAAATGTTTCACTTCCTCACCACGTATTAGATAAAGGGGGAAAATTATGATATGCAGTTGATCGGATTTGGTTTGATTGCCTCATTAAATTTAAGAAAATCCGACAAATCATATTTTGCCCAAGATGACCCAATAGCTCATGCCAGAATTTAAAAGAATTTAGGTCCCTAAATCTCAAAAATCATCGCAACATGGTGTATTTTAGGTCAGACAAATTCTAAAGTGTATAAATGAAAACCACATAGGTTCACAAGAGTTTAAAGCAAACTCAAGTTAAATCAAAATTGTCTGACAAATGTATATAATCCAAATATAGAAAAACCAAATAGTTTACCTTGACTATCTTGATAAGATCCACTTCAATGTCCACTACCTCCCCCTCATCCAAGCTTATGAATATTAGTTTGAATTATGACATGTGCTTCAGGCACTACGTGTGAACCAATTAAACTTGCATTATAGTTTCTCACAACAGCTGGTTATGTTTTTAACAACTACTAATGCAAGGATTAGTTCATAATGCTTATATAATTTTTAGTTGTACTATTGTAAGAGTACAAGGTTAATTGTTGAATTGTATTCAGTCAAGGGTTTAAAATCCAAAAATGGCTACATGATAAGGTCTCCTACTATGTTCATAGCCTCCCTCTTGTCCATGCGTATAAGTAATTTTCTGAATTGTAGCATGTGCTCCAAACACAACTCGTAAGCCAACTAGTCTAACATTATGATTTCTCATCAACAATTTGTTGTGATTCTCTACAACTCCAAATATATATATCAAAGCAGAATGCCTGGCATAATTTTTGGCCATGTACTGCTACTGGAGTACAATACTACTTGCATGAAATGAGAAAAAAATCTTTTCGATTAATTCTGCGAGTTTCACCCGCTAGACAATATGGTACATGGTTGAATCATATTTAGTCATGTATTTAAAATCCAAAAAGTTCTGATTTAGCCTGTCAGTTGCGTTTGAGGGAAGATTATTAACTTCCATAGATCAAAGCGATCCTTCAGGGATTGCCCAGAAAAATGAATACTTTTTCAGTGAGGCATTAATTTTTCACGTCTTAATTGATAGAGAGAAAATTTAAAATGTTTGCCTTCTGAGCAAAGATACTTAAAGAATCAAGAGATATAATCGTGCAAAAATCACAAGGGTGTTAGTAAAAATAAACGTTCGAGGCCAAAGACAAGTAATAATTACTATCATATATCACAGTGCACTAATCATGGAGATGAAAGATTAGTGCATGAGAAATTAGAAATATTCATATTTTAATAAGATCACACAAAATCACCAAAATCATCAAGCTCCTTTTTCTAAAGATCTTCATAAAGGTTATCTTTCAAATGTTTACTTCTGGCAAACTAGTCTGATATTAAAATTCACACAAAATTTTTAATGCTCAGATGATCAATGACCATCACAAACTCAAGCAAGTAGAAATTAAACAAAGGCATAACCAGTTTGTGTTATCCTTTCTTCTAAACTCAAGGTTGCCAGATTCAAAACACCAAGGCAATTTTGGATAGAAACTAATATTGCATAATTTCAGTGGAGAAAAAAATCAGTGCAATTAGCAAGAAAAAAATGGACCACTTATGGACGCCAACACGAACTTTAAAACCCACAACTTAATTTTAAGTTTTCATGAGGCTTAGATTTTACTTCAAGCAAGCAAATAGAATATTTAAAGCAAAAGCATCAAATTGATATATTATGATAATTTTTTCATGATTGATGCTCTGTCTATTCATACTCTAGACAAGATAGCTGGTATGTTTTAATTTTCCCTTTTTTTTACAAGTAGACAAGGCATTTCGACAGATTGTAATGTGATAACAATTGATAGAATAAACAAGTTCCAGGAAAGCAATTTTGGTGGCATGTGATTCGAGTGATAGATACATTTTGCCTAAAAATGAATGCAATGTTTTGCAGAACCTCTGACATGATGCCAAAAGTTTTAGATACAAAGTCATGCATTCATTGATTACAGGAGTCTGTGATTTGATCTTTCATATGGGTTTGATTTCATACATAAAAATAAGGTCATCATGTATGTAAAGGAATACATAGATTCAAAAATTCATTTAAACATAACAGATAGTAGTACATTTGTTATTTTTTTTTCAGAATAAAATATCATAAACTTCTCCCTGAAGACAAAACATATATCAGAAAACAAATTAAAATAAACATCTATATTACAGATTCGTATGCTACTATCTAAGGTAACTCTATGTTTTTAGCCATGTATATGTAGCCTATGTTACAGAGTTCAAAGAAAACCATTTGGATCATCCCAATAAGAGGTTCGGTCATTAACAGAAATGGAGTTCCAACCAGGTGTTCATATGTAGGAGCAAATTGCATTATAACATAAACCACAAAATTAATTTACATGAACTTTTGTTCATTAGATGAGATAATACATTAGAAAACACTCTAACAAAGCCAAATAAAGATCAAATAATAGATAGTAGAATAAACTACTTAGTAAGAACAAGACATAAGATTTACAGATGGAAAAGAACATCTTTTTCAGAGGGTTGCAATTATTAAAATATACCACAGCGTATTTGCCCCTCACATTTAATGGAAGAAAAGTATGATGGTGAAAAAGACAGAGCTTAGAAAATAAATAGAAAAAATCACCAAATATTTATTTTTTTAAGGAATACTAAGGTAATCATTCTGATCAGAATAAAAGAAAATAAGAAAGTATCATGTGAAAATTGATACCTCGTAAGAGGTGTACACCGAAATATCTCTTACCACCAACGAACAATTACGAACTGGCTAGCTAGAGCTTTCGTGCTGATAACGTGTTGTAATCTTGTTGTTATATCTACATACATCATATATATTAAAAGTAAGAATCAAACATGAAATATAAATGTAAATAGACAAGAGAAGAGATAGGGAGAAAAGTGATTCTCATATTATTCATCTTCCTCATTCCTCTATACATTTTATAGTCCATGACATACATTATATAGGTGGATAATAAGAAGACTAAAGGACATGGGCTAATAAAGAGTCACCTAATTAATTGTCCATATTCAAGTAATGTCCACATTCATCTTATCTTCTAGATTTCAACATTGTTAAAAAAAACACAACCAGCTGTTGTGAGAAACCATAATGCAAGTTTAATTGGTTCACACGTAGTGCCTGAAGCACATGTCATAATTCAAACTAATACTGATGAGGGGAGGTAGTGGACATTGAAGTGGATCTTATCGAGGTGGTCAAGGTAAACTATTTTGTTTTTCTATATTTAGATTATATGCATTTGTCAGACAATTTTAATTTATCTTGAGTTTGCTTTAAACTCTTGTGAACCTATGTGGTTTTTATTCATATGTGTATACTTTAGAATTTGTCTGACCTAAAATACACCATGTTGCGATGAGTTTGAGATTTAGGGACCCAAATTCTTTTAAATTCTGGCATGAACGATTGGGTCATCTTGGAAAAAAATATGATTTGTCGGATTTCCTTAAATTAAATAGGGCATTCAAACCAAATCCGACCAACTGCATATCATAATTTCCTCCCTTTATCTAATACGTGGGGAAGAAGAGAAACATTTCCCATCTGCGTATTCTATATTTGCAGTCTATGTTTCTATATCACCACCATAGCCTACCTCTATGGGACCTCAGTGAAGGTTAGGTACATACATTATTTATGAAAATTCGTTAATAATTTAGTACCTATGACCTATGTTAGGGGATCAATTTATAATTTGGTACACTGACTGTATTTTTATTGAAGATCAATTCTCAACATTAGGGGGAGATTAGTGCTCAAAATACAAAATAATGTCAATAAATTTCATAAAATGAAAAGAATCTTCAATATTTATATCCACGTACTAGTCAAACTGAACCAGAAGTTCACATGATAATCTGCTAAGAAAAGAGTGACTAAGCCCCGTATTCATGTTGAGTATATCATCGATGATTTTGTATGCCATAAGCATACTGCACCAGAAGCATAGGAAACTTGTTATTAAAAAAGATAAAAGTTCACGGCACACCAAATCTAATATAGAAAGACAGTCACTCTTATAACCTTCGGAATAGGCTTGTCCTAAAGACGAAATCTCTAGTAAATTGCACGTGCACTTGATAATCATAATATTGGAGATGCGGAACGGCCAAATCCAATTGTTAAGGGAAATGACGAGGATTTGGTTGACATAAGAATTGAAGTGGCCACGAATTTGTGAAAAAGGAGAAATATATAATAGAAATATAAAAGTTATCGACAACATAGTTGCCTCTACAGTTGCTCTTACTATCTCTGAAAATAATCTGGATCCAGCACCTAAGTCGATAGCAGAGTGCTTGAAGCACTCGGACTAGGTGAGATGGAAAGTGGCAATTGAGAGAGACTGAGCTGAACTCGCTAAAGTATTTTGAACCTGTAGTCTATATATCCCTGCAGGATATAAATGGGTCTTCATAAGAAAAATAAATGAGAATTGTAAGGTGGGGAGATATAAAGCGAGATTCATAGCTCAATGGGTTCACGCAGAGACCCTGTTAGACCCTAGAGTGGGGGTGGGGTGATTAGGGTCTTATGCTAATCTAATCTGATTTTATGCCAATAAAAACTTATTATCAAATTATTCTTGCAAGATAGATATACAATGTGATATGAGCAAGAATAAGCAATATAACTAAGGTGATATATCCTAGCAATGAGATATACTATATGGTATATGCAAGGATATGTTTAAACTATCACAAGGGTGAAACAAACTAGTGGACAATATAAACAAGATGCAATAGGCTATAAGATGAACAGTTATAAGTGCGCCAATGCAAGCCAAACACACCATATGTTCACGAGGTTCGGACCTTCCGTCCTACGTCCCCGCTCCCCACTCTCAAGGAGAATCCACTACACAACCCGATTTAGAAGTCGGAACTTCTCTACATACTGGGTTTTCTAGCTAACCGAAAACTCTACACACTCGGTTATCAAGTCAACCGACAACTCTCACAAATCCTCACAAAGTACATACACAAGCTACAACCTCAAGTGTTGGTCCTCACGTATCGACTCCCTCAAGTGCTCGGAATTATCACCTCTCACTAGGTCATCGATGCCACTCCTCTCGGTATCGACTCCGTCCTCACCACACACTCCTCTCGGTATACAAGTGTATTACAAAGTGAACTTCACAATTAGGCACACAACAAATGATTATTCTCTAAACAAGGTGAGAACTCAATTAGGCTCAACTCAATGTTACTATCTCTCATAACCCCAAATATATTATGAATGCAAATACAATAAGCTCAAGTGGGTGTGTGTAACAATGAGATTAATCAAATCTAAACTCAATATAAAACTAGTTTTAATAAGATGATAATCAAATAAATAAATATAAAGCTAGAAAAGAGTTTAGAAAACTTCTCAATAGATGACAAGAGATGGAAGGAGAATAGTTGATTGCTCAAACTCCAATAGATGATCTCCTCAAGCTCTTGTGGAATTGAATTCACAAACTCAAACTCTCAATTGCTTAAAAGATTCTTAAACAAACTTAAACCAAACTGAAACCCTTGTTTAAATCTCTTTAAACTTGTTTAAAATATTTCATTACTTATTGGGAGAGTTGAATGCAATGGGGTATTTATAACAACCCAATACATCAGCCAAAACCCAAGCAAAAAGACCAAAAACCCAAAACAAACAAAATAGAAAACTAACCGTTACTGTGCAACGGCTCTCTGATAAGTCAACTTATGAGTCTACTTATGAGTCGACTTATATGAGTCGACTCAGCAGAAGAATAACACAACTGGGCTATACTTCATAAGTCGACTTATGAGTCGACTCATGAGTCGACTTATACGTGCACAAACCTGAAATGCACAGAAAAAAACTCAACTTTGAAGTGCCTTTAAAAAAGAAAATAACTTCCAAAAATTATGAAACTTTGGGAAATGTTTATAAACATGTAGATGAACATGTTACAAAAAGAATTTTTGGAATTGCACTTCACATTTGTAAAATATCATCATTTTACAAAATAGTCCAAAAACATGAAAACTAAACATACATGTTTTGATATTTTGACTAGACTATGTTTTGAAACAATACAAGATGATTATATAGACTTAATAGAAGATGTATATCATTATTGTTAAGTCCATATCCTAAGAAATCAATATTATCACAAAATTGCATATTCTATGCAATATATATTTAAACATAATAGAGTATGAAACATATGAGGATATATATATTAATGTATATTTGTTTTATATCTATATAGTTAAACCAAAACACAATAATAAATATTAAATATATAATCTCATATTTATAAACATGAAAACTCAAAACTATGTATGTATATATA
>BQKN01065577.1:228427-301674 GCA_022839385.1 Asparagus kiusianus | reverse complement strand
TATATATATATATATATATATATATATATGAAAACCAATATAATGTGTGTGTATAATATTGAGCTTAAAGTACTAACACACATAATATAAAACCTAAACTATTTACCCAAGCTTGATGAAGGTCTTCAATGAGCTCAACTTGGTATTCTTGTGGATGAAGCGGGAACTTGAATCTTTAACTTGAATTGCATGGCTTCACACTGACATTCCGCCAACCTCCATTGGATATGATCGTTGAAGCGCAATCCATCCATCCTCCAACTTGTTGTTTGTCTACAATTGATACAAAAACACAAATACTAGACAAACAACATTAGAAGTAAATTGTTTGTAAATCATTATCAAAACAAGAAGGCCAATAATCTCCCCCTTTTTGATGATGACAAACAATTTACAAAAAGGATATATGCATGAAGGTGAATGAACATATAAATTATAATTTACATGCATATAAACAAGGAAAGACTATACTCACAATATTTCTCCCCCTTTGGCAACATCAAAAAGGAGAAAACATCAAGAATGAAGAGGGCGAAAGCTCTCCTATCAATATGCATGGGTGAGTATAAAAGTATATATATGCGGGGATTGCTCCCCCTATCGTTGGATCAATCTTCCCTCATAAAACACCCATTGGTGTTTGACGACTCAGCCAAGGATACGGGTGGTAAATGATTTTGCTAAGGTTTTTTAAAAACCTTAGCAAAATTATTTAATTCGTTGGATCACTTCGTTGGATCAATAATTCGTTGGATCACTTCGTTGGATCAATCTATCACGAATGGCCCTTCCCATTTGGGATTGAACTTCCCTTTGGTTTTGTGGGTCATTACCATGGGTCATCTGTTGGCCAAAACTAAATCACCTATCTTGAAAATCCGTTCTTTAACCTTTTTGTTGTATACTTTGGAAATCTGGGCTTGATACAACTTGATCTGCTGCTGAGCTTGAAGTCGTTTGTCGTCTAAGGCTTCAAGTTCCTGAAAGCATAGTTGGTGTCTCTCTTCCTCTGTCATTCCAGTTGCGATAGCGACTCTCAGGGAAGGAATCTGAATTTCTAATGGTAGCATAGCTTCACAGCCATATACCAAAGAGAATGGCATAGCTCTTGTAGGGTCCTCACCATTGTGCGGTAGGCCCACAGACATTCGCCGAGTCTTTCGTCCCAATCGCGTCTGCTCTTGGAAACAAACTTTTTGAGAAGCTTCACAATGGTCTTGTTAAAAGCTTCTGTAAGGCCATTTGCTGGCGGATAATATGCCATAGAGGCAACACTTTGGATTCTAAACTTGTCACAAAATCTTTGAAATCCAAAGCTAACAAATTGTGTCCCGTTGTCGTGAACTATTATCTCGGGATTCCAAAATGGTAGATGACGTGATGTTTGATGAATTTAATCACATTCGAAGTCTTGACTTCTTTCAGCAGGATTGCCTCCGCCCATTTGGAAAAGTAATCGGTTACGGGTAAAATGAACCAGTGTTCTTTGGAAGTCGGAGGAGAGATTGGTCCCATGACATCCATACCCCACATTTCAAATAGCCAAGACGCATATGTGGGATGTAAGTTCCCTAGCACTTGATGGATAAAATCACCATGAATTTGACATGCGTGACAACATTTAGCGTAGTCGGCTGTGTCTGAGAACATCTTTGGCCAATAATAGCCAATTCGTTGGAGGCGATCTCCCAACTTAGCTCTGAGTTGATGTGCTCCGCACATTCCGTCGTGAGCCTCCTTGAGAGCCTCATTTGCTTCCTTTCGAGAAAGGCATCGAAGTAAAACTCCATCATGTGATTTATGATACAGGATTTGAGAAACTGCATCATAATAGAATCAGAGGGCCTTTCGTTTGATCACAGCCGCTTCCTTAGGATTATCAGACAAAATTCCGTACAAGACATAGTCGATATACGGGAATCGCTAAATCCCTGGGTTCAAACTCCATGGAGGTTGTGCACACTTCTCCTGCTATTGTCTTGTCTGAACTTTCCTCTATAGGAATCTTGGA
This sequence comes from Asparagus kiusianus, assembly GCA_022839385.1. Lineage (NCBI taxonomy): Eukaryota > Viridiplantae > Streptophyta > Magnoliopsida > Asparagales > Asparagaceae > Asparagus > Asparagus kiusianus. Next base: position 299,663 of record BQKN01065577.1, on the reverse strand, counting down.
ACAGTATAGCTCGCGTCCCATGATTGGAATCATTGTTTCAGCCCCTGGTGGCAATGCTAGTGAAGTTGCCAACGAGGCTAAAGCGTCTGCATAAGCATTCTGAGCTCGTGGAATGTATTCAATAAAGAAACCTTCAAACTTCTTAGATTGCTTTAGCACTGCGAAGTAGTACGGGATCAGATCCTCATGACGCACTTCGTATTCCTCTCAGACTTGATTTACGATGAGCTGAGAGTCACCATAAGCCTCGAGATGCCGAATATTAAGCTCTTCAGCAAATTGCATTCCTAATAGTAGAGCATTATACTCGGCTACATTGTTGGTGTAGGGCTCGATCAGGGAAAATCCCCTTGGGATCACGTGACCATTTGGAGAGATGAATACTACTCCTACTCCCGCTATAATTGCTCCATGAGGATTTGCTCTGGATGCATCGTCAAAGAATAATCTCCACACTTGCATAGCTTCTTGAGTGACGCAAGCTTCAGTGACTTCGTCGGGCAATTCTTCGTACAACTTAGATGTTCCTGGCACTGGATGATCGGCTAAGAAGTCTGCCTACGCTTGACCCTTGACTGCTTTTTGGGGCATAAATTACATGTCATATTGTTACAAGAGGATGGCCCACTTTGTGAGCTGGCAATTTAGAGATGATGGTTTTGTCATCAGAACTCTAAAAGGATTTACCTTAGAAATGACATGAATTGTTTGTCCTACCGGGTAATGTCGCATCTTTTAGATTACGAATACCAAGGCGAGACATTCTTTCTCGACCGGATTATACCGGTGTTCGGCTCATGGTCCTTCTTAAGTAGTAAATAGCTTGCTCTTGTCCTTGGTCATTATTTTGGGCTAGTAAAGCTCCAAGAGAATGATCCATAGCTCTCACATACAGCAGGAACAGTTTTCCTGATGTCGGGGCTACAAGAACCGGTGGTTGAGTGAGATATCTCTTAATCTCCTCAAATGCTCTTTGGTAATCTCCATCCCAAATGAAGGATACTCCTTTCTTCATGAGCTTGGAAAAGGGTTGACATCGTCCCGAGAGATTAGATATAAATCTTCAGATATAAGCCAATCTGCCTTGAAATCCTCTGAGTTCTTTGAGACTCTTTGGAGGCGGCATGTCTTGGATGGTACGTACTTTTTTTGGATCAAGAGAGATTCCCTTGGTTGTGACTATAAATCCCAGGAATTTTCCGCTCGATACCCCAAGGAATGATTTTGTCAGGTTCATCTTCAGCTGATGTATTTACATCGAACATTGTCTTCAGGTCTGTGAAATGATCACTTTTATGTTGGCTTTTTACTGCTATGTCATCAACGTAGCATTCAATCTTTTTGCGTAGATGTTCATAAAATATTGCGTTCATTGCACGTTGATAAGTTACACCCGCGTTTTTCAACCCAAAGGGCATCACTGTATAGCAATACATCCCCAGTGGTGTTCTAAAAGCAGTATGCTTTTCATCCTCAGGATACATCTTGATCTGATTATACCCAGAGAATCCATCCATGAAATACATCCTCTTATATCCACATGTGTTGTCAATCATGACGTTCGTGATGGGAAGCGGGAATTCGTCTTTTGGACAAGCTGCGTTAAGGTCACGAAAGTCTATGCATATTCGGACTTTACCGTTCTTTTTAGGAGCTGGAACTATGTTGGCTACCCAGTCAGGATGTTGTTCCTCTCTGACAAAGCCTGAGTCTATAAGCTTTTTGACTTCCGACTCAATTACTTCCATGATCTCTGGACGAAACCTGCGTTGTTGTTATTTAACAGGTTTTGCGTCCGGATCTATGTTGAGATGATGCATGGCTACTTTTGGATCTAGGCCAGGCATATCTTCGTAATTCCAAGCGAAGACATCTATATATTCTCGGATGAGAGATATAAGGTCTTCTTTCTCAAATGGTGATAGGCTCTCACTTATGAAGATTGGTTTAGGGTCAGGTTTATCTCCCATGTTGACTTGGATTACTTTATCTTCAGTAGGCGGTTTGCGTTGTTCGAAGCGCATATCCTACAAGATGTTAAGGCGTTTAATCCAAGGATCATTGGTTGATTCTATCAGTTCTTCATCACCCCCTGCGTCTTGGTCTGAATGACTAGTTACAACCATATTCACGGTCAAACTTTTGAAGAAAGGTCCGACACTGACATCAGATTCCTATGAGGATGTTCCGGATGAATGGTCTTGATGTAGATAGTTACTAGTTTCATTTTTCGAGATAGAGGGAGTTGTGACATAGCCCACCCCTCTTCCAGTTTTTTGATAGTAATCCGGAGGTTTTCCTTCGGGGGTGAGAGACATTCGAATCGGTGTTCGTCTTCCTTTCCCAAAGTTTAAACCCTGTTTTTCATTAAAGTTATATCCCATTCATTTCATTAAGTGGATGGAATTGGGTTCATGGTAATGGAATTGAGGAACTCCATCATCTTCTTCTGAACTTCCTCGTTTGAGTAGTTCGGGTTTAACTTTACCGAAATGGATCAGCTTCCGCCCTTTCCTTTTTGACGGGACTTTGAAGAAAGCCTTCTGTGCATCTTCTACTTCCTCATCTGAAGCGAAGGATGACTTGATTGGTAACGTGAGTGATGCCTCTGCGCATAATGTGCGCCATACGTTAGTACTTGCATCAGTATCATTCTCTATTTGTTCATTATTAGATGACTCATCAGACAAGTACGCCAAAATAAAATCTTCATTAATGCACCATTCACCCTCGCTCGGTACATTATTATTACTCTTATCATGACCCATTACATTTAGATTCAATTCCCATGGACAATCTTCGTCAGGATCCGATTCAATATCAGCTTCGTTGCCGCTGTCCACGTCTTCTTTCTCCTGGGATTCTAGGTAGAAGACGGAGTCGGTGTGAAAGTTTTCCACCCCTCGGAAAGGGTACTTTTCTACAATCAGGGTTCGGACTTCTCCCTCATTATTAGCATACTTCATGACCTGGTGTAGGGTAGACGGGACAATGCGGTTTGCATGAATCCATGGCCGTCCCAACAATAGATTGTAAGACGTGTTCGCATCTATGATATAACAGGTTACTTCGGACTTGAGATCTCCGATCTGACACCTGAGCTTGATCTTTCCCAGGGGCCAAATGCTGTTGGCGTTGAAACCAAAGATAGTAATCTGGGTGGTGTTCAGCCGGTGCATAGGAATCCTTAAGACCTGCATGATCCTGTAGGGCATGATGCTGAGCGCCGAGCCCGGGTCAACTTGAACACGACTGATTTCGGAGGACCCGATATACCCCGTGTAGTATAACGGTCTGTCGTGCTTGTGTTTGACCTACATGTCTTCCTGAGTAAATGATATGCAGGGTAAACTTCTTGCTGCTTGCAGACATTGCAGGCAAGATTGGTCTTCAGAAGCTTCGGGAATCGGAGTGACTTGAGTGATAAAGCACTCCGTATTCTTTAAAGCTTCAATTAGAGCCTCCTTGGTAGTTTTAGACAACTTCAGGAGCTCATATGGGATAATCCTGGCTAGTATGTTGGCCAGCTACGCCATGATATTGAATTGGAAGGGAGCGCTCGACTCCCCGGGTTCCTGGAGAAGATTTTTGTTGAACCGGGTTTCCTTTTGTTTTCCCTTATCAACCGACATCTTTAGGATAGAACCCCCAACATCTTGGGGCTGCTCCTCGGCTTCTTAAGCGTTCTGATCGTAGTCCTTTAGGTAAGTTTTTCCTGATCGAGTGCCAGGGTTGCCTCCTGGGTATGCCGCCAGGACAATCCTCTTTTCCTCTGAGTCGGTAAGAGGTTTGAGATGACCATCGTTCTTAGTTATGGAGGGGCTAATCATATTGGATAACCTAACCTTGTCTCTTTTCTTTTTGGATAAGGTACTCATCCATTGTTGGTCTTCAACCAGATCGGTATGGACCCACATAATCTCCCCTTTTGAGGTAGTAAGGGGTACCAACCTCCTGTCCTTCTGGCTATGTAAGTCAGTGTTTTTCAGGTGTATTTCTCCTTTACGGATGGGGACAACACTGTTCACGACTGTTACCAGAGGAAAGTCACCAAACTGGACCGCTATCAAATTAGTGGACACGGTCTTCTGCTCGGGCTTCAAGGTGAGCACGTTTGCATTCACCAGGTTTTGTAGAATGTCCTTGAAGACATAGCATTTTCTAGTAGGGTGCCCTAGGAACCTGTGATAATGGCAGTAATTAGGGTCATTGACTTTTCCCGCCTCATCCAATTTCCTGATCTCGGGAAGCTGCAGCTTATTGTTCTTTCGAAGTAATTGGAACAGGGTGTCCACATGCTCTTCCTTGAACAAATACTGCTTGGGTATCCTAGGCGGATTCGGTGCCTTGCCTTGCTTAGCCGGTGATGCCCGTGTGTTGGTATCGGTGGCTAGAGTCTCCTTCCCCTTGGATCGAGGAGTATTATGTTAGTTGCGCTGTTGTTGCGGCTTAGGTTGGGGAATTTCTTCAGCCTTGACATGAGCAACAATTTCTTCGGCTTGTTCTCCCTACGAAACCAGTTGTCTCCAGGAGCAACATTCCGCCACCCCCATCTGAGCAAGGAGTTGTGTCTGCAAGTTGTGCCTGCAAGTTTCAACCTGGGTTGATTAAGTCATACCTGATGGGCATCGCAGCGCCATGCTGCGGAATCTCTCAACATACGCCTTGATAGACTCTCCTTTCATTTGCTTAGTGGCGGGAAGAGTCGGGACTGAGACTTCCGTGTCGTCCTCAAAGAACCTAGCTAAAAAAAGCCTTTCCAGGTCTACCCATTTCTGGATGGATCCGGCAAACAGTTTCATAAACTACTCAAAGCGACACCCTTGAGGGTACCAATGAATAGTCGGGTCAGGATGGCGTCGTTCGCCACCACATCTCCAGTCTGAGACTTGAAGTAGTAGATGTGCTGATTGGGTGACCCTGTGCCATTGAAAGGTTGTAGAGTTGGAGCCTTAAACTTCGGTGGATAGGGAGCTGTGTCCCATTTAGCAGGGTAAGGCCGTACTACCCCTTCTTCGCGGAGCTCGCTTCTGTTGGCGATTGCGTTGAGGCGAGCTTCTAGTTCGTCCACCTTAGCGGACTGAGGGTGCAATTCTCTTTCTATCTCCTTCTCGTTTTCAGAAGAAGATTCTATGTTCTGAGCCTCGCGATCCGAATGCTCAGGTGCTTTTTGCTTTCCCTTAGAGATTGTCCTCCGGGAAGATTCCGGTCTTTGGCCTTTTTCAGCAAGGAGCTGAGCCAACATATCCTTCATCTGAAGAAGGGTCTCCTGTTATGCCTGGAGCATGATGTGATGTTCGTCAACCCTCTTGGCTAAGTCTTCAGGACTTCCCGTCATATAAACGGAAGCCTCTCGTGCTACGATAGAGCTTGAAGATTGAGATTCAGCAATTGCTGAATGTTTATCATCGGAAGTGATCCCCTTGGCCAACTTTTGATAGTTAACCGAGTTGATAGTTCCTGTCCGAGTCCGAGTATGCAGATATACTCCTTCAAACTCATCACAAATTTCCCGAACAGTCGGGGAATGACTTCTTTATGACTCATCAGAACTAGGATGCGAGGTTTTTCCTCTGCCGATCATGTTGATAGTGACCTCAGGATATTCAGTTTCAGAAACCTTCTTCTTATGATGACGTCGTCGCTTGGTAAGTCTGGCGAAGTCAGCCAATCTATCGAACATAGACTTGCAAGGCTCAGGTGTATAGCAGTGACATTCTGAAAGGACTGTTGATATAAGCCGCTCACACTGGCATGAATGAGCTGCTTGCTGTGTTGGTCTCCCTCTCGATAGCAATTACCGTAAATCAGACACCTGGGAGGGGTCTTTTTCTGAGCGCGAGGAAGGAGATGGCACCCCCTGTTCTTGAGTGGGTTAGACTGATTCTTGTCGAACATGGATTTTAAACCCATGTTGACCTTGTTGAACTTGGCGGACCACATCGCACTTTTGAAAAGAAACGCGAGGGTCGTGTTCTCGAGAAGAAACACGAGGGTCACGTTTGGATTTGTAAACATTAGGCCGAGGCCTATGTTTAAATGATGAAACAGACCTTTGAGGGTCATGTTTTGGTTGAACGCACCCCTAAGGGTCGTGTTTGGTTAGTGAAACAGACTTTTGAGGGTTATGTTTCACTTGAACGCACCCTTGAGGGTCGCGTTTAGTTGGTGAAACAGACTTTTAAGGGTCATGTTTCGCTTGAACGCACATGTGAGGTGTACGTTTATCTTTGGTAGCACTTTCTTGAGAGCTGCATTTTGGAGAAATAATGCACCACTGAGGGTCGCGTTTCAGCTGTATTAGCCAAGGCTGATAATTAGGCTCATTACCATGAAGTGTGCGTTCCGGGGTGGACACACTGTGCTCGGGCAGAGCCTCAAAAACGCGATCCTCGTGTTGGGCAAGAGTTCGACTATTTTGAAGATGTGCTCGTCATATGGATCTTCTCCGTCTTCGAGTAGCGTTCTTTTTGGCTTGTTTCAAAGCCTTTACAGCATCATCATTAGCATTTATAGAGCTCATCTCTTCTATAGGCCGTTTATGACCCGTAGCATGTTGTGTTGATGCGGACGTGGCACACTCAACTTGTTGGATGAGTTTGGCAGAAGCTAAGCCCACTCCTTTGGAGGAGGGGCTGTTTGACGAATTTGGGCCAAAGGAGAGGGCTTTCTTTGGCATTTCAGCAACAAATTTGATCTCCTTGGAGATCTTGCGGATGTCGCACCTAGCCTTGGGGCTAAGCGATCCAGAGGAGAGGGCTTCCTCGTATTTGGCTTGGTCAAACTCTACAATGAGAGTTTCAACAGTTGTTCCCGTGAGGTGGACGTCGAATTGTGCCACCAGTTCTTCGTCAGAAAAGCTAGTCCCTAGTAGAGTCGCCATCTTTTATTTGTAAAAAAATTATAGTAAAAGAAATGAAAGAAAAATTGATTTGTATTACTTTGATCTCAATTACAATTGGATTTCTTGATCTTCAGAATCTAACTGAAATCTTCTATCTCCAAAGAATTCGCCCTTTATCTCCAATCTTCGAACCTCCTGCCATTTAGATGCCCAAATCTTCAACCTGAAAATCCGAAAACCCTCTCTGTTGAGTTGGTTGAGATTTTTATAGGAGGATAAGGGGTTGTAACTGCCCCTCTTAATCAGCTCCTAAGTGGGCATGATTTCCTCAGATCGTGGGAAAACGGTTCTAAAACCGTTCGACTCGTGTTTGAATGAGTCAAACGCCCAATTTGGCGTTCAGGACCCTAGCTTCGCGTCTTAGAATTGAGACGCGGAGTTGGGTGTGGACTAAATGTAAAAAACATGAGGGCCGCTCACGTTTCACTTGTTGTAGCTTGGAAACGCTGTAGGCAGTAAAAATTACCTAAGAGGATCGACAACACGTTGCAGACTCAATCATTGTCCCCGATGTAGTTGATGGCTCGTTGCAGACTCAATGGTGGTCCATGACATGGTTGACGACTCATTGCAGACTCGTTAGGCGTCTTCGGTCGACATCTCCCTGGCTCCCTATCACAAGTCAGGGCCCAATTGGATCATCCCTCGTATAGGCTAATGGCTAGCCAGCTAGCCTAACGGACCCGCCAAGACACTTGAGACAGGGGGACAGTCGCATCATGGTCATATCCTACAAGTTGAGGGATCAACCATGCCCTATGCACAAGTATCGATGTCTACAAGTTTAGGTGGCTGGCGGCCCCCAAGTGGTCACGTCCCACAAGAGCTCGCCTGGAAGCTATTGAGATCGCCCGTCTGGCCACTTGCCTATGAGAATAGGCCCATATATTCTACACACTAGGCTATGATGAGGTGTGGCATGGCCCTCTCTTTAGTAATCACATCCCACGCCTGGTCATGGAGCTTGCCTACAAATGCTCTCTCCTGATCCTTTGCTTGTGAAAGTAAGCCCGCCTACTCACACTTAGGCCATAATCAAGCATGGCCCCCGCCTCACAGTGGTCAAATCCCATGAATTAAAGAAAGGCCCAGGCCTTGCTTGGCTTATAAGAAGGTCCCTTTGGCCAACGTTAAAATGGTTCGGCATCAGTTGTTCGGGAGAGGTTGGAGGCTAGCTGGCTGGTTGAGAGGCAAAGGCTCGGAGTTCATCGGCTTCACAGATTGGAAATTCGGAGCTTTCCCAGCTGCTCACTCGTTCGAGGCCTCCTCTGTCACACCCTCTTTCCATACACTTGGGTTTTGATATCCAAACTCCCGAACTCGATCATAACCGAAGCTTCTACAGACATTGAAGCTTCAAACCGCAACGTCGATCATATCGTCTAAGGGAAGCAAGCTTGACGCAAGCATTCGAGGGAGGCATCATACCGCTACCGAAAGAACCCGCATTAAACAAGAAGGGTCAACCCTTCGCTTCTGTTGTATTCTTTCTGAATTTCTTAAAAGGATTTGTAATAACACATTTAAATTAATACAAATCTCACATTGAGAAACCAGGAATTTTACTCCAAACAGAAGATGGCGACTCCGCTGGGGATAACCGTTTTGTCAACCGAGATGGTGGTGGCTCAATATGATGATATTGCGGAAGGGACGACCGTAGAGTCCCTTATTATCGAGTTTGACCAGGCTAAATATGAGGAGTACTTGTCTTCTTCCTCCTCCGGCAACAAGGCTACCCGTCGATACCGGAGAGTCGCGCGCGACCCACCCTCGGGAGGCGAAGACCGCCATGCCCGAAGACTCTACCCGAACCACAACAGGGGGTTCCACCTCCCTCAAGCCAACCAAGGCCAGATCAAAGGCCGAACAACCGAACCGAGGAGCCGCTCGTTGGGTAGCCAAGTCATCCACGCAGTTCCTCGACACCAACACCAGCGTCCCCACTTCCAAGAGAACCAAGCAGCGACGACGACAAGCTCTCTCCCGCCAAGAGGCGCAGGTACCTACCTCTTATGAAGGCCTGAATTATTATTCAGGCCCGAAAAATTTCAAGCAGGGACGTGAGATCCCTAGCTTTGACGAACTCGGCTAAACAAGCAGAGCGCCCAAGTCAGGCGACCTCCACAACTCAACCATTTCAGCCCTCCATCCAGGCGGGCTAGAGAAATAAGGCGGTGCGCCCAAGTCAGGCGACCCCCATCCAGGCGGGCTAGAGAAATCAGGCGGGGCGCCCAAATCCGGCGACCCCCATCTAGGGGCTAAAGAAATCAGGCGGGGTGCCCAGGTCAGGCGACCCCCCACCCAAGTTAGGCAGGCCCCACCTCTCAAGAAGGCGTCGCCACTTAGGTGGTGAACACCACATTCAAGGCGAGCTTCAACCCGCTAGCAGAGGCCGAACTCACATGCCAGGCGAGCTTCAACCCGCTAACAGCATCAACCTCGTAGGCGCCCCTCGCCCAGAGAACTAAGCAAGTCGAGCTCGCCACCAAGTGGCTGGAGCTCGCCCACACTCCCGACCCCACCTGTCAAGGCAGGGTCGCTCTGATCCAGCGCTCGGGGATTTACCCGAGTGTCTTCATGCTGACTCTTCTGAACCCTCGACATCCAATTGCACACCTAGCCTCACTGACGCTAGGGGTCACCACCTTCAGCCGGGAGGAGACCTTCGGGAGCACCTGACTCGCAAGCGCGCCATCTGTGAAGCTAGCTCTCAGTGCTATTGTGAGAGCCTCATCAAGATAGTGCTTGCCGGATGCCAATGCGTCGATGTGCAGAAGCCATCTGTCTTTCAGAGGCACTCTCTATAGTCAGAGCTGCCTCGTAGGGGACGGCGTCGCTAGAAGAAATGAGCCGTAGATGACCTTGAACTTCCAGCAGTCTCGGCCAACATGGCGGGGAAGGGTAAAGGAGGGATCCACGAAAGTTAGGGCCGACATCATATCTGAGCGATGAAGCACCAACCAAGCCATTAAGTAAGTGTAGGGGAGTTCCACCTTTGTGAGGGGAATCTGAGCTGGTGGTGAATTCCCCATCTGAGTGAATGCGTTCACGATCTGGCGAAGCCCTTTGTGAATATCAGCGGTCATTGCCGGAAGGAGACATAGGTTTTTTCGGTGAGCAAGCAGAACCACGGGAAACAAAACTTCTAGGGGGAGTGCGTCAGTAGATTGGTATGGCACTATGCACTTTTTTAGCCAGATAGCTAGATACCCAGCAAGCAATGTCATAGGCCGGATTGGTTTAACTCCTTGCCACAAGAATGTCTGGAACTTGGTTCTAGCAGCAAAGCCATCCTCAATACCGGCTGTGGTATAAGACTGTGCATTCGACTTCTTGATCAGCTCATTCACTTCAGAAGTGGTCAGCGGTGATAACTCACAAACTGTTTCATCCAGGACACTGTTCGTGTTCTTGAATAGATAATCCGCGAACTTCTTCAAACTAATTTGCGGCCGGGGTTTCTTCGATAATGGATCAGCACCCGCCAGAGCTATGTGGTAATGACAGGTGAGATCCCAGAAGGTATTGTAGCGATTGGGCGTCCGTGACTTCAATTGCTGCAGCTTCCTGTTAGAAGGAAAATATTCTTGATAAATCATATTTCCCATTGGAAGACCGGAGATCTTATGCATTTCATGCAACGCCAATCCTAACTCTCCATGCTTGGTCAGAAACATGTTGGTATCGGGATTGTAGAGTTTCAACAGCGCCAAAAAGTGAGGGACACTAATGGTCAATTCGTAAGTGGTGGCGCGGACAGCTACATACAAGCCACTAGCCTTTAAATCCTCACCGAACCGGTCCAAGATTTAGTTGCTCAAACGAGTCCACCATAGCCTATCCGATGAATGTACCCATCCATAACATCGATGACCGGTGGCTGGCATTTCTCGACCCAAAGCTATGAGCCGATTCTTCATGGTGTTAGCAACAGTGAAGATCTCACCTTTAGGTGGGTCATTCAATCATGTGACCCCCGGATGTAACCCCGCTATCCGGTTCTGATTACTTGAGCCGGGAGTTGCCCCATGAGTAATATAACCACAGTGAATACGCTCATGTTCTTCTGTTAGCCTCCATGACATTTCCCGCGGAATAGCTTGACACTGAAGCTCGGCAAGCTAACGGTGACGAGGAATTGGAGGAAGGTACAAATGGCCACCATCGTCATAGTGCAGCCATTGCTCCATTCTAAGAAATACAACGGTGGGATCTTCTATGGAATCCCCAAATAAGTAGTCCGGTTTCCTTAACGGATGTGTAGAACTTGGATCCTTTACTAGTGGCGCATCCGTGATAAGTTTGTTGGGAACATGATTGATGTTACAATATCTCTTATATTTTGATGATAACAAATCATTATTTATTTAATATATTTTACTACAGATTCAAGATATACATCTCAAAGCAACAATCAAGATATTAAGGCTATATCAACAACAAGATTTCAAAGATCAAAAGATGAAGTTAATCAAGTCACTTCGCACTTCAAGAAGAAAATATACTTTACAAGAGTGATATAATTTTGTCTTTTCTTTTAGAATCTTTGTACAAGCCTTGATCACACACACAACACACACTAATCACTTAGAAAATCATAGAAAATATTCTAAGTATAATCCTAAGTCTAATCAACGAATGAATAACTTATTAAACTATTGAAACTATGTATAACATAGTTTCTGGCCGACCAAAGAAATATCTGGTCGACCAAATATAACAACCAGAAACAGAGATTTAGAAAAATCTCTATCTGGTTGACCAGATATGGACCTGGTCGACCAGAGGCTTCAGTCTCGACCACACAAGTTTCAGGAGGCCTGTCTGGTCGACCATACAGTCAATCTGGTCGACCATACAAGTTCCAGGAAGCCTTTCTGGTCAACTAGGCCTCAATCTGGTCGACAAAGCAGTTACTTCTAACAGTCATATTTTTAAATTAACATGAACGTTTTATGAACGTTTTTGTAGTTATTTTTGAAATATTTTGAACTAAACCTGTGCCTATAAATAGGTGTTAAGTTCTGAAGTTAAATAATAAGATTCCTTTCCATAAACTTGAGTTTTTCTTGAGTTATTAACTCCATTTTTGAAGAGAAAAACTGAGTGTTATTTTCAGTTTTGTTCTTGATTAAAACTCCATTACTCTAGAAAAAAACCATTCCTATAGCCTATTGTAAGTCACTCACATCTACACATCAAGGCTTATAGGAAGAGAAAGAGTTGTACCATTTTATTTCCGTTTGATAATCTCTTGAAAGAAGAGATTGTTGTGGCATTGGCAATTGAAGATTGTCAAAGTTGTACTGTTTGCGGGTTGCAAGTGCTTGCGGTTTGCAAGTGGAAATAGTGGAGAAATCTCAAACGAGGCTTGGAGACTGGATGTAGGTCTGGAGGACCGAACCAGTATAAATCCTTGTGTTTGCGTATGCAATTTTTTGTGATTGTCTACACATTGGTTTGATCTTTCTTACTCTTTGTGATATTATTTTATTAAAATTTAAAGTTTCCGCATTAGATTTCATAAACACTATTCAACCCCCCTTCTAGTGTTTGAGTGTCATTGCAGCGATCCTTCAAAGTTACCTTAAACTATGGCGCTCTCCTTTCCGTATTAACCGCGGAAGTTCTTCCGGTACAACCGGAGCAAACTGAGGAGCTACCGGAATGGGGATCAGCTCATCAGTAGAGGCATAAGCCTCACTGCAGCGGCCTTCCACTGAATGGGTACTAAACTCTCTCGAGAGAAACTCAACTGAGGTAAAACAATAGATATTATTAGATACAGTCATGAATATCTATGTTAAGGCAGTATAGGCGTCGAACTCGCCTCACAAATTGTGAGATAGAGTCATGGCCTTATAAACGGTTAGACGATCTCAATTATGTCACACACGCAAATGACAAAGCATATTAACGTGCGAACAACACGATGGTATATCCGAGTCTGCGTGATATGACACAACGTGAGATCGCCCCATATTGCCTTAAAACGTGTCTTGACTAAGCAAAACATGACTTGTGAAGCGTCCACTCCCACGAATGAGAGTGGCGGCTCTTCCCAATTGCCTCACTAAGAAGAACAAAACGGGGATGCGATATGCAATATGATATATTAATATCGAGTTCATGAATAAAAGAGGCGATGAAAATTTACCTGTGCAAGTAAAAGGCGCTGGCTCGGGTGACTGAGTCGCCGAACGACCTCTCGGGAGACATGACCTCTTTAGCGACATGACTAATTTGCAAAGAAAATCAATGACTCAGTTATGTCAAGAAGTGCATACAAAAAGATTGGGCAACAAATCAAGCCAAATATCTTATAATTCTAGCCGAAGTCATCTACGTGGCCAACAATAAAGCACAACGTGTCTACAAATCATGCTATCGTCTACATTAAAAACCCGATATGGCAGTTATCATGTAGGGTTCCGGATTCAAATTACGTGACTATTCGTGATGAAAATTGAGGCCCGAGAAATTTCAGTCACAACCAAGTGCGCGACACCAACACCCCCAAAGCAAGAGTTTCAGCCATATTAAGTATTCAAAATAAGCTGAGGGGATCGATTCTTATCTACAGTTGAAGCTAAACGCCTAAATTGTGATTTCAACAACAAGCAAGGGAAGGGTATCAGCTATGTCCACATGCAAGATTAACAATCTCAATTCCCAGATTAAGTTCAAACAATTAAAGGGTGACGACTTGATCGAAATACAAAGCATTCAAACCAAAAGCTCGAGGGCTATATACAGGATCATGGGCAAAAGTCGCGGACCTCAACAATGTCCGCAACCAAGGATGAAAGCTCCGAACCTTTCTCCTCATGAGCTCAAAATCCACAACATCAAGTCACAGTTCACAAACCAAATTCATGCAAACTTGAGTTTCGGCTATGTTTACATGCAAGTTCAATCCATCCCAAAATCAAATTCAAGAAACACCCTGGATTCCTTTCAAAGCCAGATTCATTCAAATCCTTTCATATAACCAAGAACAAGTCTTGGTTCAAGATTTCCCCAAAACACAGACTAGGGTTTCATCCCTTCACTAAAACCAAAATATAAACGAAACTAACCCTACATGAATTGAGGTTAAGAAGAGCGAAAATTACCTGAAAGCTTGAAGGGGGGGATGAATGGAATGCTGCAAGCCGAATTCACAACGAGCCTCGAGCTGAAGACTTAAACCAAATCCCTAGCCCTCGAGATTGAACTCGCCAAGATGAAGGAGATTCGAAGACGAGATTCAAAGAGATAAAGAACAAAGAGGATTTGGAAAATGCCTGAAATGAGTTCTTGAGGAAGTGGCTTAGAGAAAAACTAAGAAATGCCGAAATAGAGAAAAGGAGAAGAACAGTTCGGGTTTTAAAGCCCCCTAAAATTGAACCAAACCCGGTCTGAACCACCCAAACCAAACCCAAAATAAGACCTGAACCGCCTTTTACTAGCTCACACGCATGCGAGCCACCTTCTGCTGGCTCGCACGCATGCGAGCCACCTTCTGCTGGCTCACACGCACACGAGCCACCATTTGCTGGCTCGCATGCGTGGTGAGCTGTTTGGCCAATTTATGGGTATTTTGACCCATCTACGAGTATTTTTCTTGACATGTACGATACCCGTATTCGTACTCCAATGGGTATATGAGTTTAAACTATTTCCCACCCTCGACGGGAAGTTTCTGGAGAATATCATGTGGAATATTCTTAAGGATAACCCGACGACCTCCGATGGGTATATGAGGCTAAACTAATTCCCGAAACTCCTAAGAGTATATGAGTATAAACTAGTCCTCTCTGCTCCAACGCATAGCTTTTGGTCAATGCCTGTCAAGACGTCATCAAAAATGAATTCCTGACAAAGATAGTCAGTTCAACGTCAACTCAATGAGATTAATCAACACACGAGTTTCAAATCGAGACTTCGACAGCGGTCAGACGATAAACGTAGAACCGTAAGAACTTCATCTATTCGATAAAATGCTGAGTATATTGAAGGCTGAAGGAGTCAAGAGATGAAGCCAATTACAGGTCCTTTTATACTGACTGAAGGTTAGACCTATCACATTCAAAGTATTTCAGGCTCTTCTATAAAAGAAACAAGACTGAAACACTTTGGAGGGGGTACCCGTAGGCATTAAAAATTACCTATAACTTCCCAAACACAGTTCAAGACAATGAGAAGACGATAAACGTTATTATCCAAGCCAAGGGAATTTATCCAACACCAGTAAGTGTACGAAGTGGATCAGTAAAATGTAAAAATCAGCGAAACGATGAACCGTACACAAAAAAAGCGAACTTGAGGAGTCATGAATCGCCGAAGTATCAAAAAGATGAACAAAAATACTTCTCCAAAAGCCTATAAATAGAAGCCTAGGGTCTTCTTTCAAGAGCATCATAATTAAGAAGGTAAGGTGCTGTCAAATTGTCCAGCTAACCACAAATTTCAGAGGAGGATCATCAGGTCTTGGCGAATACTTTCATAAAGAAAGTCCATCAAAATGTTTGTGATTCTTTCCCCTTCTTTCCTCCGGATTAAACTTGGTTTTAATCCCGAGAAGATCCACAATCTCGCTTGGTCGTGATTGTCGCTTCTGCAATTGTTTCCTTTGTGAAACAAGAGCGTAGTTATACTGTCAATCGGGTTTGATCCACGGTGGTCCACGGACTAACACGTCCTCGGTACAGGCAAAGATCCCACGCAAAACAGCGGGAGATAAACTACTGCTATGTTTTGTTTGATAAAGTTGTAATCTTTATTTTTCATTGTAAGAAGATCTTATAAAAAGATCAACTTTTCTTTCAGTTTGAATTTGTAATCGATAAACGGTGTAACAGGTTTGAAAGCAATGGAAAAAACAACTTTTGACGAAAACAAACTGGCGACCACAGTGGGAGCCGACAGCTTCTCTACCGAAGCTGTAGTGTCGCAGCCAAAGATCATCATCCCGATCAACGAAGAGGTCGAGTACGAGTTTGACCAGGTAAAGTATGAGGAATACTTATCCTCATCTTCCAGATCATCCTCTCCTTGAAGGAATAAGAGAGACTCTACAAGGAAGATTCGGGGGCACTTGGATCTGAAGGTTTAAAACCAAGATACTCATCCCGCAGCGGTTCAAGGCACACCTTGCAAAGCCGAAGTCACTACTGAAAATGTGCCGACCTTATCCAAGAGAGCGCGTCAAAGGCGACGTCAGCGCCTCGCATGCCAATTGGCCAAAGCTTCCGAGCTAGTTGATGGGATCCGCTGTGTAGCGGATCTGAAGTCTAGAATACACCCACCGCCACGGCTACAAGCGATCGACTATTTCAAATCAACGACGAATGAATGGGTCCCCGTTAAGAGGACACGTTCAACTCTTAAAGAACGGATCCAGAAACGCTGCGCGTTATTTGCGCACGCAAGAATTCTGGTGCAAGAAGCCAAGAAATTGCAAACAAACGATGTACACAATAGACTGTCAAAACCACGTCAAATCTGGAGGCCGAAATCCAAAACAAGGCCCGAAAAAACCGTATTGTCGGCTGTTGGCTCGGCCAGGGCCGAGCTACCAAATGCTGGCTCGGCCAAGGTCGAGCCACCAAACGTTGGCTCGGCCAAGGCCGAGCCACCAAACGCTGGCTCGGCCAAGGCCGAGCCACCAAGTGCTGGCCCGCATCACCGCCAAGCCAACCATCCCCTGTTTGCAGAAAATTCATCTCCCATGATCGTTTTCAAGTCTTTGACGGCTCCTGTTTCTGTTCCTATGACTTCCTCACCTTCAGTAGAACCTCACCACAGCATAGACTTGTCCCGATTCAAAGTGAAGATTACAGATCGTCTGGGTCCTTTGCATAAGATGAACCCCGTATGGTTCGTCAGACTGGGGGGCGTACGTGATTCCCAAGTAAGTCAAAGATCTCTCCTATGGAGAAAGTACCAATACCCACTCGCCTTGGATTTCGAGTTAAAGTCCAAGAGCCCATTGGATCCTCACATGCACGAAGGCGTGGTTTCAAACGAGCGACTCTCGAGAATAATGACGGGACGTTATACCCTCAAAGAGAGCAATGTTTGTCAGAAGACGACGATGTTAGAATAGGAGAATTATGCCAGCACAAGATAGGTTGCTCCGATAATCATATCGACGAGTTGTACTATCAACGTGGGGGTACGAATAAATCTCGAAAGAGAAATACCCGGGAAACAAATTCTCTTTGTCCATGTACCAAACTTATCAAGGTAGTATTATCAGGGTGTAACTGCTCCAAGACCGCCTCGCAAAGGATTTTGGTATTTGAAAGATTTTCTACAGAAACACTAAGACATAAGTCAAGACGTTTCCGTAAAAGGAAGTTGGCCATTCAAGAACGTGAATTCTCAGAAGTCTCGATTAACATGACAGACAAAGAAAAGTCCACGCGACGCTTCAATCCTGAACCTTTTCCATAAATATCTCAGCGATTGACTCGGTTACAAACCGGGGCTATCAGGCCTAGAGATTATAGGAGAATTCAGAGAGGGCAGTCCTCAGACGATGAAGCATCAGACGCTAACTCTACGATCGCTTCAGATGCCACTGTGTCCAGCACGAGACAGACTCGAGAATCATTCATGATCACTACTGAACAGATGGCTCAACTCCTTCAAGAAGCTTTGGCTAAGCAGAAAGAGGATTTTAAAATCGAAATGGATATGGCTGTGCAACGGGTTAAATATTTAAATGCCCAACAACTCCAACAGTTTTCAAATCAGCACGGTGAATCTAGTCGTCGCCAGAATACCAATCAAATAGATAGTGACTCAGAGGTAGAGGAAAATATCAATACCAATGTTCTACATGAGGATAAAAATACTGAAGATATCTTTAACACTAGGGGTGGTACCAATATCCCTCTCCAAAATCGCCAGAAGAAAGATGCAGGCGAAGACCTTAAGATGAAAGACCTGGAAAGCAAAATTAATGCTTTGATGTCTGCTCAAGAGGTAAAAAAGACCGACATTCCCTGTCCTTACCCGAGAGAGTGGGACTCAATTCCATACCCAACGAAGTTCAATTTGATTAACTTCACACCGTTCGATGGAAGGGGTTCCCCTACTCAACACTTGATTTATTTCAAGTCCTACCTGGGGATCATTTCTGGCAATGAACCTCTAATGGTACGATCGTTCGTAGGAACCCTTCGTGCAGCTACCTTTGATTGGTACCACCATCTTAAACTAGGGAGTATCAATAGCTGGGATGACATGGAAAGCATGTTTCTCGCTAATTTCTTTGACGATGATACTGAAGTGTCAATCGGAACACTCTTTGAAGAGAAACAGAAAGATGGAGAGCTCATTGAGAACTTTGTTAAGCGCTTCCGGAACAAGGCAATGAACTGCCGAGATCCGGTCTCGGAGGAATTCATCCTCCAAACATGCCACAACAACCTTTCCTTAGACGTGTTAGAAGCTATGGGCACTGCGCTGTCTAAAACATGGAAAGAGTTAAAAGTGCGAGGAGAGCAGGCTAAACGCTTCCTCAAAAGGAAGAAAGCTGAAAGGGGGCAACCAATAAACAATACCCAGAAACAGAACTTTACCCCCTGCGGTAAAGGGAAGGGGCAGGCAAACACAGTGGATGCAAATCAGACATTCGAATTACAACCCCAATAGCAGCCGCAACAACAAACGCCAAAGCAACAAACGTCTCAATGGCAACCACGGCCTCCAAGGTAACAGAAAACTTCTGAGCCAAAATTCCCAAAGGAATATTCCTTCAAGGAAGATGAGGTCCCTGGTATCTTCAAGTATTTGCTGGAAAACAATAAAATTAAGTTACCTCCAATCACTGATCATGAGGGAGCTAAGAAAACTACAGATTTGCGATATTGCGCATTCCACAGGATAGTCCATCATCCCACGAAGACATGCTACGCTCTCAAGGATAAGATTCAGGCCTTGATCGATGTTGGAATCATTACTCCGAAGTAGCCTAAAGAGAAGAAGGTGGGTGCGAATGCGGTTTCTATTAGCTTTGGCTCTGTCCCTCTGACATGGTTTCAGCCAGAGCCCGTATCCAAAGTACAAGTGAAGACTATCAACGATGATCCTTATGGATAACGTCAGAAAGGACTTGTACAACACATAACTCCTAGCGGCAAAATTCTTTGGGTCTACTCGGACTTGCTCGAAGATAAGCAATGGGCAAGATCCTCATCTAAAAAGAAGTCCAAAAGTAGGGGCAAGACCTGCTGTCCCACCACAGCAATTCCTGAAAAAGATGATGAGGGTATCCCCACCTTATCACTTTCTGAAGATGAACGAGAGGCTCTTGTCACCAGGGGTGGGAACGAATATCATTATAAATACCTCAAAACCTCTGACGCGAATGCCAAAACATTAGCCGAACTGGGGGTGGTTACAACTCCCCCTGCATCAGTTGGAAAATCCTAACAAAAACCAGCCAATAAGCAAAAAGAGAAAGAGCCTCAACCCCAGGAGGCTCAGAACCCGAAGCAGTCTCGGTTCGATCGTCCGATTGGGAGAGATAAACCGAGAAATTCAAATACTCCTTACCATTTTGATGTTATGGCTCAGCTAGCTAACATCCTAACGAGAATAACTTTATATGAGTTATTGCGTCTCTCCAAAGACACTAGAGAGGCCTTGTGAGAGGCTTTAGCCGATTCTGACGCATTCCTAACTAAAGTCAAGCCAGTCCTTGAAGAAACAGAATCATCAGTTCGGCTTTGCAATTTATCGACCAAGCAATTCCCTTATATTACATTCACTAAGGATGACATGCAAGTGAGGAATTCAAAGCATTATAGGCCTCTATACTTCACCGGATACATTGGCTCTAGCGTTGTTAACCGGATCCAAGTTGATCCGGGTTCCGCTGTTAGCATCATACCACTCCGGTTGATGTACAACCTTGGAATCCTAACGAGCAAGCTGGCTTTCATAGGTACCGTTATATACGGGTTCAATACCAGTGGATCCAGACCTTTGGGTAAAATCCGGATAAAATGCCAACTTAGGGATTTAAAGTCCGAAGTTACGTGCTACGTAATCGATGCGGAAACTTCCTATAATTTACTATTAGGTCGACCATGGATCCATGATAATCTTATAGTTCCCTCTACTCTTCATCAGTGTCTAAAATACGTAGACGCCAATAATGAAGTCAAGACGGTGGTCGCGGATAAACAACCGTTTAAGGGATTAGAAAACTACTTTACTGACTCCCTCCTTTACGGTGCTGAATCTGATACTGAATCATTGGCCCAAGGAACGGATAGTGGAGAAGAAGCCGACACCGAAGCCGGGCTCGATTTCAATGGCAGTTTTGTACTGAATGACATTATACCCTTTGTAATCGGTCTTGACGATGGTGGATCGTCAGACGGTAGTTGTAATTGACAACTTGCCGAAGAAGTAATAAATGGCGATTTAGAGTACTTACCGTATTTGACTAATGTAATGCAGGGATTGTACGATAATTCCCATATACACATGCCGCTTCAGTCATCTTGTTTCATGATATCCACTTCATGCCACAGAAGTCTGTCAAAGGACAAGCAATTTGCAACCTCATGGCCAGTCATCCGCTTGAGTCGAAGGCTAACCTGTTCGAAGATATGCCAGATGAGACCCACGAAGTCAACACGACCTCGCAAGAAGAAGTATGGAGACTTTACTTAGACGGTGCATCTCAGGTAGGCACTAGCGGGTCTATTGTCGTAAGTGTGGGAGTGGTCTTGGTCTCTCCACAGAACCATGTCCTACTCCGATCCTTCTCCTTAACCGAGCCATGTACCAACAACGTGGCTGAATACAATGCACTGCTCATCGGACTTGACTTCACCAAGGAGTTGGGGGTGAAACACCTTGAGGCTTATGGTGACTCTCAGCTCATCGTTAGGCAGATGACAGGGGAATATGAAGTCAGAAATGATGACCTAATCCTATGTCACCAAGAGGCTATCAAACTAGCCAGATCATTTGACAGCTTCCGCATCGAGCACGTACTTCGCTCCAAGAACACACATGTAGATGCTTTGGCGTCATTGGCAGCTAACCTAGCCCAGCTGTTAGGAGCATGCCAACAAGTCACTGTCGCCAGCCGGTGACTCTTCAAATCGGAGTACGCTCCGGCTGAAGCTAACACTACCTACCAGGCACCAGATCAACCTGAAGAGAGGGATTGGCGTTTCTTGATTATGGACTACGTCTTGTATGGTATTCTACCTGAAGATGTCAAAGAACAGGATTCTGTTCGCAGACGCGCTCCGAGATTTTACTATGACACGACCACAAAGGCGCTTTATCGTAGGTCATATGATGGTATATTGCTTCGATGCCTCTTGACGACGGAAGCATGTGAAGCCCTGAAGAAAGCCCATGGCGGTACCTGTGGAGCCTACTAGCCTGGGCCTAAGCTCTACGATCGCTTGCGGAGGATGGGCTACTATTAGCCCAGGATGATCAGCGATGCCGTCGCTTAAGCCAAGCATTACCATGCGTGCCAAATCCACGCTAATTACCTCCATCAACCGCCAGAAGATCTACATCCGACGGTGACCTCGTGACCGTTTGAGACATGGGGGATGGACGTTGTCGGACTGATATCTCCTCCATCGACAAGAGGTCATCGCTTCATCCTCGCGATAACCGACTACTTCTCTAAGTGGGCCGAAGCCGAGCCCTTGAAAGAAGTCAAAGCGAGCGATGTGATCAAGTTCATTCAACACCGTGTCATTTATCGATATGGCGTCCCGATGCGTATCATTCATGACAATGGGTCGCAAATCATCGGTCATGCGTTCACCCGATTTTGTGACAAGTTCTAGATACAGAACTTGGCATCCACGGCTTATAATCCTTCAGCGAATGGATTAGCTGAAGCCTTCAAGAAGACAATCATCAAAATCTTGACCAAGCTAACTGCCAATAGCAAGCGCGATTGGGACGAGAAGCTCGGTGAAAGTTTGTGGGCGTACCGAACTACAGTCCAAACCCCCACTGGCGCCACACCATTCTCGCTAGTTTATGGTTACGAAACCATGCTACCTCTCGAAATCCAGATTCCATCCCTACGCGCTGCACTTGTGACAAGGATGATGACTGAGCAAAGCCATCAGCGACGTCTCGCAGAGCTTGAGGCACTAGATGAAAAACGGCTTGACGCTCAACAACATATTGAGTTCTATCAAACTCGAATCTCTAAGGCTTTCGACAAAAAGGTCAAGCACCGATCTTTCAAGGAAGGAGAGTTGGTCCTCACTGTCCAGCGGCCTATGATACTCAACTCCAAAAAGAAAGGCAAATTCGAATCCAAGTGGGAAGGACTTTTTGTGATAAAAACGGTCTACTCGAATGGAGCCTATCGCCTCGTCAAACCAAATGGTGACAAAATCATGATGCCTATCAATGGTAAATACCTGAAGAAGTACTACCCTTAGTCTTCTCACAAATTTGCATCACCTCCCGCATGAGGCTAAACTGCTCCCCCATACTCTGACAAGTATATGAGTATAAACTGCTTCTCCTACACTCCCACTGTCACGTTAACATTACACCTCTGACAAACTAACTTACCAATCCTCTTCAATAGGATGATAGGTCCTCATAGTCGGCCCGACCGCGATATTACTGTCACGTTAACATTACACCTCTGACAAACTAACTTGCCAATCCTCTTCAATAGGATGGTAGGTCCTCATAGTCGTCCTGACCGCGATATTACTGTCATGAAAATTTCGTCTCTGACAAAATCCCACACCACTCCTCTCTAATAGGATGGTGGGTTCATGAAACTATCTGGTTAATGATTACCTCTGATAGTGGGCACCGTCATTCCCACAAATGGCGTCGTCCGATCAGTCGTCACACCTAAACGTCCCTGAATGACCTGATCCTTTCCGAGCGTTCTAATATTCCTAGAACAATCGATGAGTAGTAACCTCACAGTCAACATGGCTACTACATCAATCAATCGTCACACCCTATGTCACTGAACGATCGATTACCTTCACATCGTTATTCCCGCCGATGACGTTGTACGTTGATAGTGGCCTACTATGCGATGTGTCACTATCCCGGGTTCGTCTTTGCCCCAAGAGAAGACAAAAGTCTACACGTGTAAGCAAACCGCGTGTGTAGCCAGTTGTCGTTGTTGACTCAAACAACAGCTAAGTCTGTGCCTCTCTGGCATGGGGGACTTCATCTCTATCCCTCATTAGAGATAAATCTACGTCTAACACACGTAGTCGGGTGGTCTATTCCCATAAGAAAGATAAAGTCTACGTATTCAACATCATAGCACTAAGGGAGTTAACTCTCTTAGCACAACGTTACATGCGGAACGGATTTAGACAATCCACATGCTAGCCCGATTCAAACGATAACCAATAAAGGCAAATCAAATCCGTTGATAGCTGAGGGTTTGCTAAAAATCCTAAAAGATGATCAGCGGAGGGTCGAAGAATGGAATACAAGCGTGACGGCACATACTTTAATTGATCTTAAGAAAATATATTTAAACAAAGTTATGACACTGCATTCGAGCAAAGTCATGATGACGTAGAAAGTCAGCAAGCACTCTCGAGATCAATCCAGTTCGTCGAAGCTTAACAAAAGCGTGATTTCATAGAGGAGATTCTAATACAATACAAATAAAGCTAAAGAGGATACAATCAGATCAAGTCGAAAGGAAACGCTGCAGCCACGACTCTGCATCCCGGATCGTACTCTGATGGTCCCTCTCTAGAGCAACAAGAGTCTGCCGATGGACCACGTCATCAGTGATCAAGGAGGCGCTGTGGAGCTTGGACCTCACCGTTTCCAAAGCTTGACGCTTCTCTTTAAAGTCGGTCACCATCAATCGACGTTCACTTTCGATCTCCTCTAACTTTTTCATCCTCTGCTCACGGGCCTCCTTCTGAGCAGCAACGTGAGCATGTAGTTGAGCGATGGACTGCTTCGCTGTTAATATGGAATGGGCTGCCTCCTCCAAGAAAGCACTGGCTTCCCGACGCTCGTCGTCAGCTAGCGCGACCCCCGTCGCAATCCGCTCTACCTCTCCTAACAGCCTGGCCTCCTCGGTGGTAGTCTCCATTAAAAATTTCTCCCGCTCCTTCAAAATGGTTTAGACATGTTCTGAGACTTGGGAGACTAGGTCTTGAGAATGGAGGGTAAGCAGCCTATCGAAATTCATCCCCACAGCCTCCATGTGCTTCTCAAGCGAAGAGGCCGTGTCAGTGCTAGCCAACAGATGCAAGTTGTCCAGGTGCATCTGTAGCGCCGGTCTGAATTCACTAAAGGGACAACCTTCTTCCAACACCATCTGAACGCTGTCACGAAGGGCGGTGTGGAAATCTTGGGTTACCCGCTCCACAATCCTTCTATTAAGGCGTGCCGAGGCCGACATAGGCACATCCCCCTCAGATCGAATCGCCATCAAGACGGAAGGGCTTGTTGTACCCCTTCCATCCATGGTAGGCCTCTCGTACAGAGCGGGAGACCCCGCCTCTGAGAGCTACGTCATTCAGCCAGTCACTTGGGCAAACGAATCCCCTGAAGAAAGCGGTGCCTCTCTGATGAATGTCTCTGTCGGAGTCAGGGCCCTTGCCTCTTGGCCTTGCACCTCCTCATGAACCAACGACTTCTCTTCATGGTAAGCCCTCTTGACTGACCTTTTGACAGGGGAGCCGACATCCACCTCACGCCTACGCATCGACGGGGTTAAGGGAGAAAGAGCGGAAGTCGACATATGTATATGCTTGGCAGAGCCACCCTCGACCCGTTCCGAGCACCCCTCGACTTAGGTCAACGCCTCCATCGCTACCTGATCTCCGTCGATTGCTGCTTGGTTGAGGTAATAGTGAGCTAAAAAATCTAATGGTGGAGCAACATCCAAGCCCGCATAGAGCATAGTTTCCCAATCCTCCTCAGCAAGAGTCGGGCCGGAACCTTTAACCTATTCACGCCCTCCTTGCCATGATGATTGAGGAGCTACGCTCGACCGATGCCTTCGTGACGGGAGACAAGACTCATGAGGGTTGAACCCTTCAGGGCTCGCGCTCGTACCCCTGTACCACTTGCAATATGTGAGCGTGTGACGGAGAGCACGATCCCGCAGTGGCAACTCGAATCGTGCACTGGTGCAACCGGCATGCGTCCAAAACCATTCCCGAGCACCATCTACCAGGCCCCCTCTGAAGCTCAGCCGGGGCTGGATGTTCCCTACATAGAGTTGGTCATACCCGAATTGACGGGCAAATCGGCAAGGGAGATAAGGCTCTAAGTAACATGTTGAGCCTAACCGAAAGACATGATACCCCGGACCAATATTCACCAACCATCTAAAAGCTCCCAAGGAAAGAGTCGTGTACTCATCCACCGCTGGCGCATCCTGAAGCAATTCACCGTATCCTCCGCCCAAGAAGTAAGGAAAATAATGAAAGAAGCTATAATGACCGAAGAAAGATAGCGCCTTCCTCATGTCTATGATGCCATTTAGCTTCCAAGAGCAATCCTTTAACTGCTGCACAAAGGGAACAAACCCACCATCCGGGCAGGCCAATGGAACGCTCATCAAACACTCACAATGTTTGATGAACCAAGCTATCAAATACGTGTAGGGTAGGCCTATGCGAGGATTCAGAGTTTTGACAACCTCTACTCCCTCCTCCTCCACAGTCACGACTCGGCAAAAGTGCATTGACAGCATGCGGAGCCCCCTATGGATGCACGCCGTCGTGGCCGACACCAAAGCATAAGGCCTCTCGTAAGCCAAATGAATAGCAGGGTAGACAACCTCCACCGGAAGTGCGTCAACGGAATGTGTGGGAATCACGCATCTTTTCAACCATAGCATCAGGTACCCAGCCAATAAGGCCTTGCCCATCATCGACACCGCAGCTTGGTGATGGAATGATCGAAAGGATGCTCCAAGGTGGAAACCATCTTCGTCATGCTCAAGGGTTATGAAACCGCTATTCTCGGACATCCTCCCCTCCATCTCCGAAGGGTCGCATGCACGCAATGTTGAGATAGGCTTCTGCTTATCACCATTGTGAGGGAACAGATAGCCAGCCCAATTCTTATGACTGATCCCCGGTGTCTTCTTCTTCTTACCATTATGGTCCAACGACCCGAGGGTGTCCAAGAAGATGAAATAATGGCAGAATAACTCCCACAGAGTCTCTACCACCTGAGGGGACTTATCGGAGAGGCGGTCAATCTCCTCCTAGCTAGGGACATACTCCTCGTACAAAAACTCCCCTATTGGCAACCCCGACACCTCGTACATCTCATGGAGCGCTAGCCCAAGCTCCCCATTCGACGTAAAGAAGGTGCCGCTATCTAGACAATACAACTCCAGGAGACTCTGGAATTGAGGGGTGTTGATCTTCAGTCCGTGCTGAGTCTCCCTGATGGCCCTATACAGATCAGATCCCCAAAGATCGGGGTTCTCCTCTAACACATACTGGGTGATCTGATACCACCACGGACTATTGCCTGGTGAGGAGTAGATCCACCCGGGCACCCTAAAATCCTTCGAAGGGAATTGCCCCCCGGCTTTGAAGAAGCGGCGACGAAAGGTTTCCGCCATGATAATTGTTTCTCCTATGGGCAGCTCACTCTGCAGTAAGCCAGGATACAAGGCGTGGACATGCTTGCCCGTGCGATCGACCCCATAGCCTATTTGGGAACCTGTGAAGATGCCACAAGTCACCCCATCCTGATTAGGAGTCAACTCCCAATCCATTTTGTGAGGTACCGACAGGGAGCACAGTTCCACTATCGAAAACCCCCTCGTCATGGCAGGAAGGAAGTATCGAACTCCTCCTACCTCTCGAAGCCACCTGCTTTCGCCAAATAGCATAATCGGAGGATCCACCGTAGCATCACCAAACATGAAATCGGGCCTCTTCATCTCCTTGTGTCGGCTGTCTACTAGTGCGGTAGTAGTGGTCAATTCTTGCAGTATAAGATGGTTCCCCTCGGATATCTTCCGCTTTAGCTCTGTGGCCTTGTCAACATCGAAAATGGGTATCGGATTAAGAAGCCAGAACATTAGAGGAGCTGCGAAGCCCGTACCTCCCGTAAGACCGATGGCACGACCCCTAGGAAGGGCCTCATCGGAGAAAATAGCTGCAAAATAAGGCAAAGGAGGATTATAAGTTCCAGCTCAAAGGATAAAATTTCTAAGTATCGCAAACTAGCGAATCCTTTGTACAGGCGAGATATCAAGCCCGCCTGAACTTGGAGACTCGAGTTCGCATAAGCTTGGGGGCAGAGCTCGCCTGAAGGCAAAGCCCGCCTGAACTTGGAGGGGCTCAAGCTCGCCTGAAGGCAAAGCCCGCCTGAACTTGGAGGGGCTCAAGCTCGCCCGAAGGCAAAGCCCGCCTGACATTCAAGATCGCCTATGAGCCCGAGCTCACTCAGTGGCTGAGCTCGACGACAAAATTTGTCAAAATCACCGAACCCTTCCTAAGTAGACGAGGCTCGCATCTACCCTACAGATTTTTGTTTTTTTAGACTCACCAAGATGAGTCTGAGTCACACCGACGGTGACAACGACGTTGGTGGAGGATGAAGCTCCCTCCTTTCCCTCGGAAGCAACTTTCTTGGGCACCATGGCAATTTGAAGCTTGAAGGAGGACTTAGTTCAACTTTTAGAATGCAAAAAGGGTGTGAGAGTCAAAGCTAAAGGTCCCCTGCCTTTATAGAGAGAAAGTTAGGCCTGATGGGTCAGATAAAGCCGAGAGGGGAGGGGGAACGCAGGGGCAAGGAGTCAAGGAGGCTTCCTCATGAAAAATTCATTTGATTAGACATGTCTATCATGTCAACACCAAAGCCTAGCCTATCCTAAGCTCTTCTTCAGCCCAACAAAGAGAGGGGGAGCATGCAGGAACCAAGGGAACATCCTCATGACATAAAAAATTGATTTCCCATGTCCCTACCATGTCAACATCAAAGCCTAGCCTAGCCTACCCTAAGCTTCTCTTGAGCCCAACAAAGAGAAGGGGGCACGTATGAAGCACTCCCATAACATATGTCATCCCACTAAAAATTGATTTGACAAGTCCATTAATGTCAACACCTAGCCTAGCCTATGCTTCTCTTGAGCCCAACAAAGAAAGGGGCTGCCTAACTAAGCCAAGAAGCAAGGTCAAATCAGCCTAATAAAGCCAAAATTGACATCGGTCCGAGTGCCCGCCAGGAGACCCGAGTTTCGCATGACCTTGTGAGCCCGCCTGAAGCTCGAAACTCGCCAGGCGACCCCCTGTTCACCTGACTCCCTGAGCCCGCTCGCCTGACTTTGTGAGCCCGCCTGAACCTTAATTCCAGAGCCCGCTAGGAGATCGAGCTTCACATGACTTTGTGAGACCGCCAGGAGACCGAGCTTCACATGACTTTGTGAGCCCGCCTGAACCTCAATTCCAGAGCCCACCAGGCGACCCTAGCTCGCCTCGATTCCAGAGTCCGCCTGACGATGACACAGAGCACACATACCTCTATTCAAAGTATTCCAGACCTCATTTAGCTACATTTTGGTCTGAAAAGTTTGAAGAGGGTTTTGTAGGCAGTAAAAATTGTCTAAGAGGATCGACAACACGTTGCAGACTCAATCGTCGTCCCTGATGTGGTTGACGGCTCATTGCAGACTCAATGGTGGTCCATGACATGGTTGACGACTCATTGCAAACTCGACGGGCGTCTTCGGTCGACAGCTCCCTAGCTCCCTATCACAAGTTAGGGCCCACTTGGATCATCCCTCGCATAGGCTAACGACTAGCCAGCTGGCCTAACGGACCCGTCAAGACACTTGGGACAGGGGGACAGTCGCATCGTGGTCATATCCTACAAGTTGAGGGATCAACCATGCCCTATGCACAAGCATCGATGTCTACAAGTTTAGGTGGCTGGCGGCCCCCAAGTGGTCACGTCATACAAGAGCTTGCCTGGAAACCATTGAGATCGCCCGCCTGGCCACTTGCCTATGAGAATAGGCCCACATATTCTACACACTAGGCTATGATGAGGTGTGGCATGGCCCTCTCTTCAGTAATCACATCCCACGCCTGGTCATGGAGCTTGCCTAAAAATGCTCTCGCCTGATCCTTTGCTTGTGAAAGTAAGCCCGCCTACTCACACTTAGGCCATAATCAAGCATCGCCCCGCCTCACAGTGGTCAAATCCCACGAATTAAGGAAAGGCCCAGGCCTTGCTTGGCTTATAAGAAGGTCCCTTTGGCCAACGTTAAAATGGTTCGGCATCAGTTGTTCGGGGGAGGTTGGAGGCTAGCTGGCTGGTTGAGAGGCAAAGGCTCGGAGTTCATCGGCTTCACAGATTGGAAATTCGGAGCTTTCCCAGCTGCTCACTCATTCGAGGCCTCTTTTGTCAAACCCTCTTTTCAGGAACTTGGGCTTTGATATCCAAACTCCCGAACATGATCATAACCGAAGCTTCTACAGACATTGAAGCTTCAAACCGCAACGTCGATCATATCGTCCAAGGGAAGCAAGCTCGACGCAAGCATTCGAGGGAGGCATCCTACCGCTACCTAAAGAACCCGCATTAAACAAGAAGGGCCGACCCTTCGCTTCTGTTGTATTCTTTCTGAATTTCTTAAAAGGATTTGTAATAACACATTTAAATTAATACAAATCTCACATTGAGAAACCAGGAATTTTACTCCAAACAAACGCGGGGGTCGCCTGCGTTTTAAGAATTGAAACGCGAAGATGACTTCCGTATTCAGAAGGGGCTAGTTGACTTATAACCTCTTCTGTAGAGCGTTGTAATGATCATCGTTTAGTAACCTTTGCTTTAGCTGTTGTGGGGTGCGAAAGTCGTCAGATTGTAACTCTCATTGTTGATTGTGAAGACCACTGAATAGAGTTTTCATCAGTTGTCGGAAGTGTTGTTGAATTGTAACTCTTCTCGATCTATGTGAAAAGTCCTCCATTTGTAGTTTTCATTTGTTGATATGAAGGCCATCTGACTATAACTTTCATCATTGAAGCTTGATAGGGATCAGCTATCTATTGTAATTTTTAGACAACCTACAGTGACATATATAAATATTACACATCAACCAAATATCCCAAAATTATCAAATAGCACTAGTTTTGGAATAAAACAATACCATGAGCTATGATTGATACACATTTGATACAAAATATAAGATCTAAAACACATTTCATAGACATATAACCACTGGCAACCCATATAACATGCTTCCAAAATAAAAATATATGATATATGATATATGATATATGATATATGATGAATCATATTAATCTGAATAATCATATATCATCAGTACACATGCATACTTTTGTTATAAGTAAACAGACTAACTGTTGGGATTGTGTCTTTGATTCCTTATATAACTTTATGAGAATTAGGTATGGTTAGAGATCTATCATAATTAGAAGATTGAGTATCATTATGATTAGGAGTTTGAATCCTATTCTAATTAGGATGTTAGGCTAGAGATAGGGTTTTGGTTTTCCATATATATATTTTTCTATTATTGGAGGAAAATTAAAGAGGAGAGAGAACCAATATTTTTGTAATCTAGCATTAGTAGAGGGTGTAGCCTAATTCAAGAACATTTTGCGAGAGGCGAAGGTTTCGTGGTCTTTATCCGTGTAAAAGATTACATCATTAAGAGAGGGTTTCGTAGTCTATGTCTATTCAAAAGATTGTAAGGAGTGAGTTTTGGAGAGAATATGAGAGTTGATTATGTTTGTGAGGTTGAGAGATTGAGAGACGAGAGTTGTGTGGCTCCTCTTGTAGTTCTCCTTGATACATAGTGGATTTCTAGTATTGTTGCCCTGTGGATGTAGGTCGAAGTTGGTCGACTGAACCACGTAAATCTCAGTGTTCTTTCTTCTTGATTGTGATTATTTTATATCTTGTTGATTGTGGGTTGGCTTCTGAGTTGCACAGATCGTGGTAGGCAAGGAGACTAAATTCCCCAACAAGTGGTATCAGAACGGGATTTGACGGTTCGTGGAGATTTGACCCATGCACGATTGGTGAAGGCGTCAGTGGTCGAAGCATGATGATGGACCCGGGAGCATGTTTACAAGATAGGCGTCATACAAAAGTGAAGATCTGTAACATTACAAGAATCAAGATGAAGAAAAAGAAGAAAAAAGGTATTGTAGTAGGAAATACTGTAGCGGCAGCGGGAACACTGTTCATATGGGTGAGGGTTTGCTTACAAACTATTAAATCAAATCTGACGGTGCAGATTGGTTTGTCTTTTGATCGAGGATTTGGAGGCAGATTTTGATGATCTAGGAGTAGTTTCTAGGATTTTCCGACATGCTGAGTTTGTTTTTGATGTCGGTTTTATCAAATTCAATCTCTATAGTGGCTGATTTATATTTTGATTGTGGAAAGAAGATGATGACTTCTTCGGGTCCGAAGTTTGATATTCTACTATTCAATGGTAAGAAAAATTTTGTAGTATGACAGATAGGGCAAATGAGTATGCGATGGATGAAACTGGTGTAGAGAATCAGACGTGATTCTAGCGGTAGAGTTGTCAGCATATAATTATTCAGAGTCATCGCAGGAGCAGTAGTTGGTTGGTGTGTAGACTCGAGAAGGATAGTTCCAGATTAGGTGGAGCTTACAAGCGGGCACGACTGAGTGACATACATAGAGATGGAGATGGTGACATTGGACTTGAAGATGATGAGCGCTCATATTCGTTCCAAGCCAAGTGATGGAGGAGATCGAGGCATATGGCTCGTAATGTGGAGTAGGAGAGGTGCACCGATATAATTCGAGACGAGCGATGCAGGTGGAGTACGAGGACAGCAAGTGTGGGAAGGCTAATCACTAGTTCAGTTTGGGAGGAGAAGTACGGTTGATTTACTTCTAACATCAGAGGTAGCGAAAATCTTAGTGTGTACAAGAGAGGTGGAGGCGCCACAACGAGGCAGATGAAAGTGAGGGTCATAAGGACATCCAATTGGAGTGCAGATTCTTTGATTTGAAGTGTGAAAGAAATAGAAGACTCTAACGGGAGAGGCAAAGTTTTAAGATGACGATGATATATCTTCAAGGGAATTTGGGAATCAAATCCAAGGTGGAGATTGTTGGGATTGTGTTTTTGATTCTTTGTATAACTTCATGAGAATTAGATAGGGTTAGAGATCTATCATGATTGAATATCATCATGATTAGGAGTTTGAATCCTATTCTAATTAGGAAGTTAGGCTAGAGATAGGGTTTTGGTTTTTTTCTATATATATTCTTCTATTATTGGAGGAAAATTAAAGAGGAAAGAGAACCAACATTCTTGTAATCTTGGGTTAGCAGAGGGCGTAGCCTAATTCAAGAATATTGTGCGAGAGGCAAGAGTTTCATAGTCTTATCCGTGCAAAAGATTATATCATTAAGAGATGGTTTCGTATTCTTTGTCCGTTCAAAGGATTGTAAGGAGTGAGTTTTGGAGAAAATATGAGAGTTGATTATGTATGTGAGATTGAGAGATTGAGAAACCAGAGTTGAGTGGTTCCTCTTGTAGTTCTCCCTGATACATAGTGGATTTCTCTTATTATTACCCTGTGGATGTAGTTCGAAGTTGGTCGACCGAACCACATAAATCTCGATGATCTTTCTTCTTGATTGTGGTTGTTTTATATCTTGTTGATTGTGAGTTTGCTTTCAGATTGCACAGATCGTGGTAGGTAGGGAGACCAAATACCCCAACACTCACATAATATTAAAAAAAGAAGACATCTTCAATACAAATAATGTTCCAAATATCATTTCACTTTCTTCAGTGTTGTTTCCCCTAACTACTTTAGTTACATCAGTAAGCTCGTGAAGGCTTTCGTGTTGCAACATAATAAACATCTCCATGGGTTTCCTTCGAAAGGAACCACAGTTCTTCACCACCCCATCTGCCCTGTCCTTCTTCGGCTTGGGGTTTTTGAGGTTTGAGAATCGCCTCTTAGGGTTATGGGAATCGATTATATTTAGGGAAATGAAACAAATGAGAGAGATACCACTGGTTGTATTTGGGGATGAAGGGCAATTTAGGGATTTTTATTTTATTAGGAAAATACAGTATGAACTATACATATTGGGTTTAAAAATAAATGACATGAGATACTTTGCGTTTATGAATGTTTATGTAAGTGGGTGGGTTTTTCAGTAAGTAAGGGTAAAACTTTGGGTTAAAAGAGAAAAACCCCTAGATGATATCATGTAATCTGCACACATCCTAAACTATTTTCATAATTAAGGAGAAAATTCTCAATTTTGCCCGAATGGCCAAGCTAGAAAGTATCCAAAATCCATAGAGTTTTGAAAACTCACAAAAATATGCAAAAGACATAATTTAAAGATTTTATAAAAATATCAATCTACAAAATTAGTAGACATAACTAAAAGACTTTCAAAAATTGTATATTTTACCCCAAAATCCAAACAACAACAACAACAACAACAACAACTAATCATTTATCCCTAATGTTTGGGGTCGGCTACATGAATCCTATTTTTCCATTCCACTCTGTTATGGGTCATCTTCTCCATTAAGTTAATCTTAATCATATCCTTCTTAATTACTTCTAATCAAGTTATTCTAGGTCTACCTCCAGATCTCCTAGCCCCATTAACTTTAACATTATCGCTTTTTCTAATCGGTGCACTAAGGGTAAGGGGTCTCCATTGTACATTAGCATACCATCTTAATCTATTCTCTCTCATTTTATCCTCAATAAGCGCAACCTCTAATTTACTACGGATTCACTCATCTCTTATCCTATCTTTTAATGTATACTAAATAGACCACCGCAAAATATCAAAAATATTAAAAAAATTACATAATTTGTTAAAAATCCAAAAAAAATCCTTCAATCCAAATTATCCTAATTTATAAAAATGTCTTTAATATGATTTCATTGTGATCATGTACTAATTAATAAAAATATCTTTAATAAGATAGAAGCTATAGATAACTTTTCAAACTCTACGTTCAACCATTTATCAAGAAATTACAAAATAATCTCAGAACTTAAAAATTTTATTTGCTAGAGAAAATATATAAACATTTAAGATTTTGATCATCTAAAGATTTAAATTTGGTACCTAACAAATAAAAAAATAGAACTTTTTATCTTATAGTTCATTCCTTTATATTTAAATTTAAAAATAAAGATTAAAAATACTTAGATTATATTATAAAATACTCTCACCCCCTAAATTACCTTTGATATTGAGACAAATCATACTCCCTTTAAAATTATGATTTAAGAAAAATCCTTTTATAATTAATAATATCCTTGACTATTTGGGATATTGCATTCCAATACTATCCTAAGTAGTAATAAATAATAAATTATTTTTATTACCAATTTAAAGAAATAATCTATCCTTTATATATAAAGTGAAATTGGTAGTGCTATTCAAAACCTCCCATTTAAAAAAAAATACATCCAATGATATATTTACTAAAGAATTTTCATGAAAGTAAAACTACCAATAACTAAAAATTCTAATAATCAAATATTTTTAATCCTAATTAAACCATAATTATCTATAATTTAAAATTTTCCATCCTAATAAGGAAACATGTTCGAAAATTACAAACAACATTCTCAAAATCTTAAAAAAACAAATATCCTCTAAAAACTAATAATTACCAAAAAAAACCTTAAATTGCAAACATATTCTAAAAATTCTAAAAACTATAAACAACCCCAAAAAAATTCAAAAATTAAAACGCCCCCAAGCACTACATTCCTATTATGGAAGTGTTGCAAAGTGCTACTTCTCAGCACCGGTGCATTAAGGAACTTCCATACCAATGTTTTTAGGTTTAAGGGCCACGGTCAGTACGACATTTTTGAACTCGTTACCTCTCTAGTTTCAAATCGGCAGATAGGACCCCTGAGTGATATTTTTCTACTCTTTTACCCCTGAAAGTAAACAACATTTTCACGCAGGTAAAAGCACATACACGGGTAATAGCAACTTCATTGAAAGAGTAATTTTAAAAAAAAAAAAAGTTCGCTCACGGGGTCTACAAGTTCAAAACTGCAGGAGTAATAAGTTGGAAATGACATATTACAGGGGGACTATGTGCAATTAAGCAAAGAAAATAAGCAATTAAGCAAAGAAAAGAAGAGCATTCAGCACCACTTTCTCTTGGGAAAGATTGTCAATAGAATTGACTCGTTGACAGATGCAACCACCAACTTAAGACTCCACAATGTGCAGTGCATCATCCCGAAGCATGTCCACAAAAAAGACTCAGTCCACAAAGACTGTTCTTCCGTTAGATTTTATAAGCAGTCCTCAGGTTTACAGAGAAACCATCTTTTTTTCAAGATTCCTTAACCTCCTCAGGTAATGGAGAGAATATTCCTTAACCTCCTCCTCGTCTTCTGCTTCAGCCATCTATGCTTGGCTTGCCAAGATAACGAGAGGCAAGCTCTTCTTACCTTCAAGCAAAGCCTGACTGATGACTGTAATCTGCTTTCGAATTGGAGAGGTGCTGACTGTTGCAGATGGAGAGGAGTGGGTTGCAGCGAAAAGGCCGGAAACGTAATCAAACTCAGCATTGGTCGCCTAACCGATGGTCAGTGTTACGTCTCTAGCAAATATTTCGATCACTCTTTGTCTACCTTGAAACATTTGCAGCATCTGGACTTAAGTAACGTGACATTCTCCTCGGGTGATATCCAGCAACTTATTGGTTCCTTCACAAATTTGAGGTACCTCGACCTCTCGGGAACTGGTCTTTCTGGTAAAATTCCACACGATCTTGGAAACCTCACGTACCTGAAATATCTTGACATGTCCAGTGTGGACCTAACTCGTGCAACTGATTGGGTTCTTTTTGTTAAAAATCTCCCTTCTCTCTCCGTATTGAAACTGTCTCGGTGTAATTTGCCTTCTCCTCCTCTTGCTTCCGCTTCTTCTCCAAATGGCAATATCCCGTCTATCACGACACTTGATCTTTCGGGAAATTCTTTCGCGGATGGCGCTATATTTGACAGGTTTCTGCTCAGCCTTAGCAGCAGTCTCGTTCATCTCAATCTTTCTTCTTGCTCAATGAACGGGCCATTTCCTCGTTCCTTGAAGAACTTGACCTCTCTCAGAGTTCTTGACCTCTCCTATAACTATTTCAATGGGTCCCTTCCAAAGAGTCTCGGAAACCTCTCTCAGCTGGAAGCCTTAGATCTCACTGGCAATTTCTTACATGGGCCTATCCCTGGAATACTCCAGCATCTCTGCAATTTGCGCAGCTTACTGCTCTCACGAAATTATTTATCTGGGGACATGTCTCGTATGCTAGAAGGTGAAACAAGATGCAAGAGATTTACTTTGGAGGAATTGGATTTGTCGTTTAACCAACTAAATGGGAGCTTACCTGATTGGGTTTGGCATATGCAACACCTGAGCACACTCGATCTTTCTTATAACTCGTTGGATGGCGTTATTTCAGATACTCAGTTTGTCAATATGACAGAACTCAAAATTTTAAGGCTTTCTGGCAACAGGTTGATTTTTAACACGGCCTCCACCTGGGTTCCTCCTTTCAAGCTAAATATTATAGATTTGGGATCTTGCAGAATTGGGCCTCGGTTTCCTACATGGCTTCGGACACAAAGAGGATTTCAGTTTTTGAACATATCCGATGCATTTATTTTCGATAAGATCCCCAGTTGGTTTTGGGATGCATCTTATCTCGCTGATCACTTGAAGTTATCACATAACAAGATAAGTGGTGATATTCATTCGTCGCTGAAATTTCTTAGAGCCACGACCATCGACATATGCTTCAATCTGTTTCAAGGAAAACTGCCTTCACTGAACTCTAATATAAAAAATATTTTTCTGGATGATAACTTTTTTTCAGGAGATACTCAACCAATCTTAAATGCGGAAATGCTGAATTTGAGGGATGTTACACTTTCAAAAAACCTTCTGTCCGGTGAAATTCCCTCCGCTATATGCAACTTTTCATCCATGCAACTCCTCGACCTCTCTAATAACAACATATCAGGAAATATTCCGGAATGTCAGTCAAACAAAGATTTGCCACCGGCAGCTTATGTTATAAATTTGGCAAACAATTACCTCAGCGGTTCAATTCCTCAGTGGATGGCGGGTCCAGTTCCTCAATTGACAGCTGAATCCCATTTGACAGAATTACGTCTGAACAATAACAGTTTCGATGGTGAAATCCCTTCTTTCTTGAGATATTGTAACCGTATGACTATTCTTGATCTTGGAGAAAACAAGTTAACTGGGAAAATACCATCATGGATTGGAGAGGGTCTTTCATCTCTGAAATTTCTTCGTTTGCGCTCAAATATGTTAATGGGCAAAATCCCACAACAACTATCATATCTTACTTCTCTTCAAATGTTGGACCTGGCGCAAAATAATCTATCAGGAACCATACCAAATTCATTTAAGAATTTTAGTGCAATGACCAAAGTAAATAGGACAGTAGAAGGTATCATCAGCTATAAAGATGGTGCATCTCCTTCTGTGGAAATTGCATCTTCGAAATTTGAAGAGATAATAGAGGTGGAAATAAAAGGGAGACAACTTGACTACACAAAAACACTCTCTCTGGTTATGGTCCTCGATCTTTCATGCAATAACTTATCTGGAGAAATCCCTATAGAACTGATGGACCTCATTGGTTTGCAGAGCTTGAACTTATCAAAGAACCAGTTGGAGGGATATATTCCTGATAAGTTTGGCGGCATGGCACAACTGGAAGCTCTTGACCTGTCGATGAACCGCTTATCCGGAAAAATTCCTGGGAGCATAGTTTTATTGACCGCATTAAGTTACCTGAATCTTTCTCATAATGACTTGTCAGGTAGAATTCCATCAGGCAACCAGATTCAGACTCTCACAGATCCATCCATTTATGCTGGAAACAGTGATCTTTGTGGATCTCCGCTACCCAGATGCCCAGGCAATGAACACTCCAGGGTTCCAACTCAAGGTGCAGATGCTGAAGATGAAGACGGCAATTCAGATATGTTCGAGCTGTATCTCGGTATGGGCATAGGATTTGCGGTCGGGTGGTGGGTTGTCTGCGGAGCATTTATTTTCAAGAACTCTTGGCGGGTTGCATGTTTTCAGTACTACGATGATATGGAAGACAATTTTATTGTGAGAATGGATACTTTGCGAAGAAGGCCGAGTTTGAGCAACTTCAGGATCACGGACGAAGGGCGAGTTACTAATATTATACATTGAGCTTACATTTTGTGAATATATCTGAATTATTGTGTTCTGAGTTCAGTAATGTCTTCCTAGTTGATGTTCTTGTGTTTGTCATCTCTCTTCTATGTTGTTTCCTAGATAAACTAAGTAAGGATTTTCCTGATCCTATTGTTGGGATCCCTCCTTAATTGGTAAGATTCTAGAAAATTCTAGAATCTGAAAAACTCTAGAGAAGTGAAGAATTCTCTAGAAGCGTGTGGAATCCTCTAGAATATTCTAAAGATGTATGGAGCTTTCTGGAACATTCTGAAAGAGTATGGAATAGAATGGAGGAGTGTAGAGATTCCTTAGAAATCTCTAGAAAGTAAAGATATGTGTGGAGAATTCTAGAGAGTTAATCTCCACCCTTGGATCAAATTAATTCCCACCACTCATTATGAAGGTGGAGTAGTATAAATAGGGGTGAAAGCCTTCATTTCTATCCATCCAAGACAAGGAAATAATCCACTTCCTAGAGAAAGAGAAAACCTCTAATGCAGAGAGTTAGAGAGCCCCTTTGAGAGAGAAGTGAGATAGCTTGAGAGTCCTAATTCTCAAGCTCGAGTGAGCCATCGAAGTGAGACAGTTTTGTAAAATATAAATTCTTGTAATCCTACTATTCTTTTGTATAGTGGAAGAACCTCCATATTAGAGGACCATAAACTTTTATGCTCCCATTGCTATCTGAATTTATAAGTGTCTATCTTAACTTTACGAGACGGGAAAGACCGAGTTTTTCCAATAGTGGTATTAGAGCCAGGTTCGTCTGAAGTCATAATTAGCTCATGAAGTTCAAGATGGAGGATAACGTCACTCACGATGGAGACATGTTCAAGCTCACGGCTAACAACTACTCATACTGGAAGCCGATGATGGAGGACCATCTATACTGTAAGGATTTACATGAGCCCATCATCCACAAAACCAAGGTAGAAGGAAAGAGCGATGCAGAGTGGGAGCTGCTAAATCGAAAGGCCTTCTACTTACACAAATGCTTATGAATTATGGACAAAGCTTGAGTCCATGATTCAAAAGAAAACGTCTCATAATAAAGCACATTTAGTTCGACGGTTGGTGAAGTTAGAGTATAAGGATAGTCAAAGTATGGTTGAGCACTTGAATAATTTCAAGGGGCTCATAAATCAACTAATAAAAATTGTCATGAAAATTGATGATGAGTTGCAAGCCCTTCTACTCCTTAGTTCCCTACCAAAAAGTTGGACACTCTTGTGGTTACACTTAGTAACTCAGCTCCGGAAGGAAAGCTCACCATGGATACCGTCAGTGATAGCCTTCTCAGTGAAGAAGGAAAGAGAATGGAACGAGGCAAGTCTGTCCATATTGAGGCAAATGTTGTTGAGAACTGGGGTAGGAATGAAGGTCGTGGACGCAGCAAGAGTCAAGATCCGCACCAATCTCAAGGTCGGTCTAAGTCACGCTCAAAGATTACATGCTATTACTGTGGAAGGATAGGCCACAAGAAAGTAGAGTGTCGATCCTTCAAGAGAGATCAAAAGGCCGGCAATGTTAAGCTAGACCAAATCAACCCAATGAAGAAGCAAGAAGAGAAGAGCACTACTGTCGTGACTACAAAAGAACTGTTTTATCTTGTTAGAGAAGCTAATATCCTAAATATTTCTTATGATGATAGTTGTTGGATTATCAATTCCGTTGCTTCCTTCCATGTCACTCCCCATGGAAGTTTCTTCTCATCCTACCGAAGTGGTGACTTTGGTACGGTGAAAATGGGAAATTAAGATAAGAGTAAAATTGTCGGGATAGGAGACATCATCCTGACAACAAGCATTGGATGCAAGCTTGTCCTAAAAGATGTGAGGTACGTCTTAGCCATGCGCCTCAATCTTATCACTGTTGGAAAGCTAGATGATGTTGGTCTGGTGAATTATTTTGGAGAAGGAAAGTGGAAGCTCACCAAAGGAAGTTTAATCATGGCTCAAGGAAAGAAGGAAGGATCATTGTATGTGATGCAAGTTAAACTCTATAAAGGGGAGATAAATACCACCACTGGTGATATGGAGATATGGCATAAATGACACGAGCATATTAGCAAGAAAGGTCTTCACATGCTCGCTCGAAAGAAACTTCTCCCTGACGTAAAAGGTAAATCACTTGACCCATGT
The DNA here is from genome assembly GCA_022839385.1 of Asparagus kiusianus. Lineage (NCBI taxonomy): Eukaryota > Viridiplantae > Streptophyta > Magnoliopsida > Asparagales > Asparagaceae > Asparagus > Asparagus kiusianus. The sequence continues at coordinate 259,361 of BQKN01065577.1, read as the reverse complement.
ACTGATTGTTTGGCTGGAAAACAACATAGAGTTGCTTTCCAAAGATCCTCCCCACCCACAAGGAGAAAGAACATTCTAGACCTCGTACACACCAATGTGCGCTCGATGTCCGAGAAATCCATTGGTGGGGCATTGCATTTTGTCACCTTCATTGATGATCATTCAAGGAAGGTGTGGTTACACCTGTTAAAATCAAAGGATCAAGTACTTGATGCATTCAAGGAGTTCCATGCCTGAGTGAAACGTGAGACAGGACGGAAGATCAAGTGTGTACGATCAAACAATGGAGGTGAGTATAGAGGTCCTTTCGAAGCCTATTGTAAGAAACATGGGATTAGGCTGGAGAAGACTCTACCCAAGATGCCACATTTGAATGGACTAGCTGAGAGAATGAACCGAACTATTGAAGAAAGAGTTCGAAGTGTACTCTCTCATGCCAAGTTGCCCAAATCAATCTGGGGAGAAGCTGTGTGACTGTTGTTGACATAGTTAACCTCACACCATTAGTTCCTTTGGATGGAGACATCCCAGAGGAGGTTTGGTTAGGCAAGAGGGCTTCTTACAACCATCTCAAGGTGTTCGGATGTAGGGCATTTGTTCACATCCTCATGTAGGGGTCAAAAATTGCCTATAGGCCCCCGCACGCGGTTCGAGACAGAGAGAAGATGATGAACGTTACTATTTGAGTCACAAAAGATTATTTGATGATGAAGAACATATGAAGTGAGTCGACAGACCATGCGAAGCAATAGAATTTTGGAATAACGAAAACACGAATGAACCGAGAGCTGCATGTCGCTTACGAAAGAGAAAGCGCTCCTTGTGTCCCATTTACTCCACATATGATTCAATCATGAGAGATTGTAGATCTTCTTGTCAGCTTTCCGACGCATTCTGGATCGCGTGATTCCGAGTTCGGATGATGAAAATATGGTGAAAACAGACGGAACGCGCAGACCGAGCCCTAAGCCAAAGTCAAGACACCTCTTTGATGTCTCGGCCAACCCGAGACACCCAAAGGTGTCTCGGCTTGGCCGAGACACTCACAAGTGTCTTGGCCACGTCGAGACACCCACGGGTGTCTGCAGACCCGAAAATTAGATTTGGCTGTTTTTAGCGGTTTTTCGACCGTTAACCGCCTGGATTTGCTCCAACTAATAAAATATCATTCATGAACGTGATTAAGTGGTTACAACTAAGGATAATAGGGAATCGGCCATTCTTATCCAAAAACAGGGCTCCCAAAGCCTATAAATACAACCCAGGACCTTTATTTTTTAGATCTGGAATTCTCGAGCATTGGTGAAGCCCTACCGAACTAAAGACTGAAGGAGCATGAATTTTAGAAAAGAGGAGGAGATTGGAGCGAGTTCGTCAGCATAAAGAAGAAGAGTTCGTCAGATCTGCAGTTCCCGTGTTCTTCCCTTGAGATTACCCCGTTGCGGTGATCTCGAGAAGAGTGATTATCTCGCTATTACCGAGATAATTGCTTCGGCTTCTTAATTCCTTTGCGAATCAACAAAGCTCCGGATCTGATCTGGTCGCTTGGTAGTCTACAGATATCAACGTCCCCATCACCGGCCAAGAACCCACACAAGCAAGAGCTGATAAACGATTCTTGTATTTATTTTCAAGAGGGTTATAATTTTTATTTTTGTTATTTGAATTCGTTGTAAATGATTAAAGTTGTAATGAAATCGAAATGAAGACGACTTTTGACGAAAATAAGCTGGCGACCATAGTGGGAGCCAACAGCCTTTCTGCCGAGGCTATCGTGACGCACCCAGCGATCAATTCCGGTGAACGAAGAGGTCGAATACGAATTCGACCAGCAGACGTTTGAAGAGTATCTCTTTTCCTCCTCCTCCAGATTTGCCTCTTCTCCCAAGCACAGGAAGGCCTCCTCTTCTGGGAAAACCTGCTGGACTTCAGGCTCAAAGATCCAAGATCCTCTCACCGCCACTGCACTTATATCTCGCGACGCCCCTCCAGCGTCCAACGAGGTCCAAGCTGTAGATCTAGGCCTCCCCTCCAGCAAAAGCTTAACTGGTGAAGACGTGCCAACTCTATCAAAGAGAGCGCGTTAAAGACAATGCCAACGCCTTGCGCGTCAACTGACTAAGACTTTGGAGCCAATGGATGAGATCCGCTATGATGTGGATCTCAAATCTAGGCAGCGCTAAGAATAACAAAGGTGAGCAAACAACCCCTCCTCCAAAGCAGAGAAGAATGAATGGGTCCGCGTCAAAAGGATCCGCTCTACCCTTGAGGAGCGAATCTAGAAGCGTCGTGCATTGCTCGTGCACGTCCGAGTCCTTTTGCAAAAAGAAAAGGAAATGCAGAAGGAAGAGGCGGTTAAAAAATCACCCAAGCACAAACGGGTATGGATGCCGAAGGCAAAGTCAGCGCCTAAGGCAAAAGTGGACGAAGTTACCATTCGGCCTTCGTCAACTTCAGATCTCGTTTCCCCTATCCCCGTACCTCCGACGAAGCCATATGGTAGCGTGGGTCTCACCAAATTCAGAGTTCTCCTGAAAGACCGCCTTTGTCCTCTCCCCGAAGATCGAGGTAAAGCACATGTGAAGGAACAATTGGACTGTTGAAAGGTTCCTAAACGACAATTCAGGCTGGGGGTCGTACTAACTCCCCCAATAACAATAATAAAGGGAAGACTCCTATTACCGACCGCATCGGATTGCGAGTCGAAGTTCAAGAGCCCGTTAGAGTTTCACGCTCACGAAGGCATAAATCTGAACGAGTGACTCTTGGAGACGCTAATGAAGCATCATATCCCCAGAGGGAAACATGTTCGTCCGATGACGACATTATATCTGGGAAGTCATGCCAACACACGATGGGTTGCTCCGGTCATCAGACCAACGAGTTGTACTATCGGGCTGGGGGTACGAATAAGTCTCAAAAAAGTAATACCCAAGACACAGACTTGCACTGTCCGCGTGCCAAGATAATCAAGGCGGTGTGTTAGAATGCTGCTGCCCTAAGGCCCCACAAAGGGTTTCAGTGTTTGAAAGAATCTCCACCGGAACATGCGAGGCTAAGCCGAGGCATTTCTGTAGAAGAGGGTCAACTGGCACAAGTAACGAGCTATCACGAGTTACTATCAACATGGTCGACAAAGGAAAATCCATCGATGCTTCAGTCCTAAACCTTTTGCTGAAGTATCTCAGCGCATGACTTGGCTGTAATCTGGAACTGTCAGACCTAGACCCAGAAAGTCACGATCCTCAGACAACGAAATGTCAGATGCTTGGTCGGCTTTGACTTTTGATGATACGACATCCAGTGCAGGACAATCTTACGAATCATTCATGATTAGCGGCAAGCACATGGCTAAGATTCTTGAGGACGCTTTAGCCAAGCAGAAAGATAATTTTAAATTTAAAATGGAGATGGCTATGCAGGAAATGAGAGATATGCACAGCCAACAAATTGCAGCGCTGACGAACCAGTAGGGAGAGTCCAGCCATCGTAATAATCATAATCAGGTTGACAGTGATCGGGAAGCAGATGAGAACGCCAATATGGAAACTCCTCCCGTTGATAACAATGCTGGGGGTAGACCCTCAGATGATAACAATACAAAAGAAGACAATGTCACTTCTCACCGTAATCGCTCGAAGAAAGATATGAGCGAGGATAAGAAGATGAGGGACTTGAAGAGCAAAATCAACGCGTTGATGAGTGCTCAGGAGGTAAAGAAGTCCGGAATACAATATCCATACCCGAGGGAATATGAGTCAATCCCATACCCAGCAAAGTTTAATTTGATTAACTTCACGCCGTTCGACGGAAAGGGTTCTCCCACCCAGCATTTGATATATTTCAAGTCCTATTTGGGGATAATCTCCGACAATGAACCTTTAATGATACGATCATTCGTGGGTACTCTTCGTGGAGTAGCCTTCGATTAGTATCACCGCCTCAAGCCGGGGAGTATCAACAGTTAGGATGACATGGAAGACATGTTTCTTACGAATTTCTTCGATGACGATACCTAAGTTTCAATCAGAGCGTTGTTTGATGAGAAACAGAAGGATGGAGAGTTGGTGGAGAACTTCGTTAAAAGATTCTGGAACAAAGCGATGAATTGTTAAGATCCGGTCAGTGAAGATTTTATTCTCGAGACTTGTCACAATAACCTTTCACTAGATATCCTGGAAGCCATGGGAATGGTGCCGTCCAAAACTTGAAAGGACTTAAAAGTACGAGGAGAATGAGCCGAACGTTTCCTCAAAAGGAAGAAGGCTGAAAGAGGTCAAACGACGACTAATACTCTGATGCAGAATTTTGTTCCTCGAGGTAAAGGGAAAGCCTAACCAAATGCGGTGGATGCGAACCAAACGTTCGAATTGTAATCGCAACACTAACAGCAACCATAAAAGGGGCCTCAACAATCGGAATGGCAACAGAGGTCACAAAAGCCAAAGACTACCAAACCAAAATTTCTAAAAGTTTTTTTCTTTTAGGTAGGACGGAGTTCCTGGTCTCTTCAAACACCTCGTGGAGAATAACAAAATCAAGTTACCTCCAATCCAGGATCAGGAAGACGCCAAGAAGGTTAACGACCCGAAATACTACGCATTCCACAGAGCGGTGCATCATCCTACCAAATCATGCTATGGCCTTAAGGATAAGATCCAAGCGTTGATCGATGTTGGAGTCCTTACGGTGAAATCGTCCAAGGAGAAGAATGTGGGTGCGAACGCCATGTCATTTAGCTTTGGATCTGTTCCTTTGAACTAGTTCCAGCCTAATCCTGTGATAAACGTAGTGATGAAGATTGTTAATGACGATCCTCACAAACAACGCCAGAAAGGACCTGTGCCACACACATCCACAAATGGCGAGATTCTCTGGGTCCATCCTGGTCTGATCGAAGATGAACAATTGGCTGGGTCGTCATCTAAGAAGAAATCAAAGGGAAAAGAAAAGTCCTGTTATGGAGTTGCGGCTATTCCAGAAGAAAATGATGAAGGAATTCCTACTTTCCCACTCTCCGAAAACGAGCAAGAGGTCTTTGTTACCAGGAGTGGAAATGAGTACCATTTCAAGAATCCGAGTACTTCCGATCAATTGGCTAAATAGGGGGTAGCTAAAACCATTCCCTCCAAGATATTAGCGAAAATGAGGGTGGTAACGACTCCCCCGGCACTGGTTGAAAAGACTCAGCAAAAGCTAAAGGAGAAAGAGTCGTTATACCAAGAGGGCTAGAACCCGAAGCAGTCTCGATTCAATCAACTGATTGGGAGAGACAAACCGAGGAGCTCGAGCACTCCACAGCGCTTCGATATTATGGCACAATTAGCTAATATACCGGCTAGAATAACTCTATATGAGCTACTACGTCTTTCAAAGGACACAAGGGAAGCACTACAAGAAGCCTTGGCCAACTCTAACGTTTTCTTGACTCAGATAAAACCATCCCCTGAAGAACTAGAGCCTTCAGTGCAGCATTGTAACCTCGCGGCATGCCATCTTCCCTGCATTTCTTTCACCAAGGAGGACATGCAAACAAAAAATTTAAAGTATGACCGGCCCTTGTATTTCATCGGGCACATTAGCTCTAGCGTTGTTAACCGGATCCAAGCCGATCCGGGTTCCACTGTTAGCATCATGCCGTTCCGATTGATGTACAATCTCGAAATGCCGGCCAATAAGCTGGCCTCCACGGGCACTATGATCTACGGATTCAACACCAGTGGGTCTAGACCATTGGGTAAAATCTGGGTAAAGTGCCAGATTGGAGATTTGAAGTCGGAAGTCACATGCTATGTGATTAACGCAGAGACTTATTATAACCTACTGTTGGGTCGACCTTGGATCCATAGTAACGTTATAGTCCCTTCTACCCTCCATCAGTGTCTTAAGTATGTAGACACTAATAATAAGGTCAAGACGGTGGTCACGGATAAGCAACCGTTTAAAGGGTTAGAGAATTATTTTACTGACTCTCTTCTCTACGGTGCTGAATCTGATACTGAACCAACGACCCAAGACACAAACAGCGAAGAAGAAGCTGATACCAAAGCTAGGTTTGGTTACGATGGTGGTTTTGTACTTAATGACATTGTACCCATTGTAATCAATCTTGACGATGGAGAGTCATCGGATAGTAGTTGTAATTAGCAACTTGCCAAAGAAATAGTAATAAATGATGATTTAGAGTACTCGTTGTGTTTCGATAATATCATGAAGGGGTTATACAATGAACCTAACTTGTATGTATCACTTCAATCGTCTTGCATGACGAAGAAACATGTTCAGGATTCATTCAAAACAATGCTTGTCATTCCTGTGAAGACAGGAGGTGAAAAAGAAGTCATCTACGGTAAGGGAAAGAATTTTTAATACCAAATCACTTCTTGAAAGAAGATGACGATGATGATAGATCGGCCCTCATTTATTCAGATATGACACAAAAGCATGTAATCTCATGGATACGACGGATATAACTTCGCACTCGAAGAGGGTCTTTGTTTTGGTCGAGGTCCGCGAGTTCCACCTCGTATGGCCTATGTACCGAAAGGAAAACCCGATAACTATTATAGCCGCAGAAGAGGTTTAGGCTATGTCTCCTCGTCCGACGACGAGTGTTATTGGCAGGTCATTGATCAGATTACTAATAAGGATAAAGACGGATATTCTTCTGACTCTTCAGCCTGGGACTCCGATGCTAGTCTTGGAGAAATGTTCAAAAGGCTAATGTCGAACATAGCTACGGTCGACCCTACCACAATAGAGGAAGACGACCAAATGTCGACTTGGGAAGACCATTGGGTTCATCACCTGAATATGCAGTACGGTGATAGGTTTGAATAAAGGAAACCCTCTACCGAAGATCAAGTAATCCAGGTGAATATGGGTGACGATGATAATTCAAAACCGATATTCATTAGCGACAGTCTCTCGCCAAATGAGAGAGAATAGCTAATTACCCTCATTAGGGATTATATCAATGTTTTTGCTTGGAATTATGAGGATATGCCGGGGCTCGATCCAAATGTGGCAATGCATCGCCTCAATATTAAGCCAGATGCCAAACCTGTCAAACAGTAACAAAGACGGTTTCGTCCATAAATTATGGAGGCAATCGAGTCTGAAATTAAAAAGCTTATCAACTTGGGTTTCGTCAGGGAGGAGCAACATCCTGAATGGCTTGCCAATATTGTCCCGGCCCTTAAAAAAACGGGAAAATCAGGATTTGTATCGTCTTTAGGGACCTTAACACCGCCTGCCCGAAAGATGATTTTCCTCTTTCCATCACAAATGTTATCATCGACAATACGTGTGGATTCGAGAGAATGTCCTTCATAGACGAATTTTTTGGTTATAATCATATAAATATGCATCCAGATGATGAAAAGCATACAGTATTTAGAACACCCCTCGGCGTTTTCTGTTATACAGTTATGCCCTTCGGCTTAAAGAACACAGGTGCCACATATTAGAGAGCCATGTCAAAGATTTTCCAGGAGCATCTCCGGAAGACTGTCGAATGCTACGTGGACAATCTAGTTGTGAAGAGTCGTGACAAGAATGATCACATCAAAGACTTAAAAATGATGTTTGACCTGATACAGACTCACCAATTAAAGATGAATCCTACCAAATCTTTCCTCGGAATGTCCAGCGACAAATTCCTTGGATTCATCATCACCACCAAGGGTATTCACATTGATCCTGATAAAGTGAAGGCAATTAACGAGCTGCAATCCCTGAAAAACCTTAAGGAACTCAAAGGATTACAAGGACGGTTAGCTTATATCCGTTGGTTCATCTCAAACCTTTCGGGAAAATGTCAACCATTCTTCAGGCTTACAAAGAAGGGCGTGTCATTCGTATAGGACGACGCTTGTTAAAAAGCGTTCGAGAATATTAAAGAATATCTCTTGAGACCCTCTGTGCTCCTTGTACCAAAATCAGTCAAATCGTTCTTGATTTATGTCAAGGCGATGAACCACTTGTTAAGTGCATTACTTGCACAAGACGACGATAACGGCCACGAACAAGTAGTATATTACTTGAGCCGGACCCTTGTGGGCGCTGAATCTCAGTATCCAATGATTGAAAGGGAGTGTCTCGCCTTAGTATTTGCTATTCAAAAGATGCGGCACTACTTGGTCTGACAGACTATTTACATCATTTCCAATGTTAACCCAGTCCGAGTATTCATGATGCAGCCCGCTTTCATGAATTGGTGGCTAGCGAAGTGGGCCCTGCTTCTATCCTAGTACGACCTAGACTTTAAGCAACAAAAGTCGGTCAAAGGCCAAGCTATTTGCAATCTCCTGGCAGCTAACCCAACTACGGATACTACCGAGGTGTACGACGATCTGCCAGATGAAACCCACAAAGCTAACGTAACTTCCCATCAACAGGTGTGGTGTTTGTACTTTGACAGTGCTTCTCGAGCAATTAATGTAGCAAGTGCTCCTGGGTGTTCTAATATTTCTTCTGGAGTGGGAGTTGTCTTAGTTTCCCCGGGAAAACATGTGATGCCTCGAGCTTACTCGCTGACCCAACCATGCTCGAATAACGTAGCCGAGTATAACGTGCTGTTGCTTTGCTAAAGAGCTGGGGGTCGAGTACCTTGAATCTTTCGGTGACTCTCAACTGGTAGTTAAACAAGTTCAAAGGGTGTACGAGGTCAGAAAATAGGATTTGATACTATACCATAGGATGGCCGTTGAGATGGCGGAATCATTCAAAGGATTCTTCATTGAATACATTCCACGCTTACAGAACACCTACGCGGATGCGTTAGCAGCATTAGCAGTATCTCTGGCGTAGCCTCCCGAAACAGAATAGTTCGTTACGGTAAGAACTCATCAACTCTTCGTACCAATCTACGATTTAGACGATAGAGAAGAGGATATTAAAGAAGTGTATTCAACTCAAGTTGAGTTCGAACCCCGAGATTGGCGTTTCCCTATCATCGATTATGTCTTGCATGGAATTTTACCAAAAAATGTGAAGGAAAGGGACTCAATCCGACGAAGAGCATCGAGATTCTACTATAACATGGAGAGTCGAACGTTATATCGTCAGGGGTATGATGGTTTACTATTACGTTGCTTATCCGCTAAAGAGGCGGAAGAAGTCCTTAAGAAGACACACGAAGGGGTTTGTGGTGCACACCTACCTGGCCCTAAACTTTATGACCGCATCAGAAAATGGGATATTTCTGGCTCACCATGATAAAAGACGCAGTCGCGTACGCCCGAAAGTGTCATGCGTGTCAGGTACACACAAATTATATGCACTAACCCCCGAAGCATCTACATCCTTCGGCTACCTCATGGCCTTTTGAGACTTGGGGAATGGACGTCATTCCTATAAATCCTCCGTCAGTCAAAGGCGATCGATTCATTCTGACAATTACCGATTACTTCTCTAAGTGGGCTGAAGTGATTTCGTTCAAAGAAGTGAAGATGAACAACGTTGTCGCATTCATTAAGCACCACGTTATCTATCGATATGGCATTCCTAAGCGAATCATACACGATAATACCTTCATCAAATTTTGCGAGAAATTCAAAATCCAAGATGTCTCGTCGACAGCCTACAATCCCACAGTGAATGGATTGGCAGAGGCCTTTAACAAGACTATCATAAAACTTTTATCAAAACTCGTGAAAACTAATAAATGAGATTGGGATGATAAGCTTGGCGCAGCCTTATGGGCCTATCGTACCACGATCCGCACGCCGACGGGAGCGATCCCATATTCTCTGGTATACGGGTGTAAAGTCATTCTTCCGTTGGAAATCCAAATTCCATCGCTTCAGATCGCTCTCGCAATAGAGTTGACAATCGAAGAACAGCATCAGAAATGTCTTGAAGAACTCGAGATGCTCGACGAGAAGTGCTTTGAAGCTCAGCAGCACATTGAGTTCTACCAAGCCAGAATTTCCCGAGCTTTTGATAAAAAAGTTCGGCAACGGAGTTTAAAAGAAGGAGACTTGGTCTTAGCGGTCCGACAACCCATGATCCTTAATTCTAAGAAGAAAAATAAATTTGAACCCAAATAGGAGGGGACGTTCGTAGTAGAGACAGTCTACTCGAAGGGCGCATATCGTCTTATTACCAAGGAAGGCGCTCAGCTCATGATGCCTATAAACGAAAAATTCCTAAAAAAAAGTACTACCCTTAGTACGTTTGGGATAACCCATAAAATAGGAAGTTCCCGGAAGAATACTATGTGGGGTATTCTTAGGGATAACCCAGTAGTTACAAAAGGTATAAGTAAGAAATCCCTATTTAGATTCTGAATGTCCTCAATGATGGAATCTATCTTATTTTTAGGATTAAATTCACCAACTTTCGTGAATAGTTTCGCTGAGACGAGATTCGATCACTTTGATAAATCAATCTTCCCTCACGAAACCCCCACTGGTGTTTGACAATTCATAATCTTTCACCACAAAGTCCCTCACTGATCAAGCCAATTGACGGTGAGTCCACCAAAATTCTTATCGGTTAAATCCATTCAAACCATCGCCATGTTTGTGCATTTAACACTCATGTTGTTAAAACACTAACACGACACCTTTTCTGCCAATCTTTGGCAATTTCAAACTTTACGTGTTAAGTACTGATCACTTGGCATCGAAATCCTCCATCGAGTGGCTAGTACAAAACGACATTTTCACTGCTATCTGTATTCCACTCCTTCTGTTTTCTTGGCATAAGGCCAAAACCAGAATCCCCTCTCGATTCCTTCCATGAACGAGAGGTCCACTTTTAATTAAGCAATCAAACCTATAAAAGTTAGGATTACCTCAAACCCACTCGCCAAACCTATAAAAGTTAGGGTCGAACTCTGAATTTCACTTCGATAAACGAAGAGCTCTTTTCAGTTTAAGTAACCAATCCTGTAAAAGTTAGGGTTGCTTGAATCTTCCGATTCTCGGAGTGGAGATCCCACTCTTAGTTTCATCTTTTCATATTCTTAAGGTGGAGATCCCACCTTGAGTTTCCCCTGCAACTAGAGACATGGTATAAAATCCTTCCTCTTAAGTTTTGGGAGATAGAATATAAAATTCTTCCTCTCCCATTCTGGGTTTGTCTTTACCCTTAGAAAAGACACATTTCTCAACTTCAAATCCACGCACTTCATTCGCAGGGGATTTTATCTCAAACCCTAAAAGAGAGATAAGTCTGCGTCTAACACACGTCATCGGTTTAGTCTTTCACCAAATAAAAAGACACTAGAATACGAGTCTGGGGACTTTTATCCTGAATCCTAAGTAAGGATGAGTCAGCGTCTAACACGTGTTACCGGGTAGTTTATTCTCCTAACAAAGACAAAGTCTATGTATTCAAAATCATAGTACCAAGTCTAAGAGAATCAGCTCTCTTAGTACAACGTCACATGTGAGACAGGTTTTAATAATTCACAAGCTAGCCCGATTTAAACGGTAGTCGGTAAAGGCACACCAAATCCATTGAAGGCTGAGGATTTGCCAAAAATCCCAAGTCTACGTCTAACACACGTTGTCAGTTTAGTCTTTTACCGAATGAAAAGACACTAGAATAAGAGTCTGGGGACTTTTATCCTGAATCCTAAGTAACAATGACTCACCGCCTAACACGCATTGTCGGGTAGTCTATTCCCGTGACAAAGACAAAGTTTATGTATTCAAAATCATAACACCAAGTATAAGAGAATTAGCTCTCTTAGTACAACGTCACATGTGAGACGGGTTTTAATAATTCACATGCAAGCCCGATTCAAACGGTAGTCGGTAAAGACATATCAAATCCGTTGAAGGCTGAGGATTTGCCAAAAATCCCAAGTCTACGTCTAACACACATTGTCGGTTTAGTCTTTCACCGAATAGAAAGATACCAGAATACAAGTCTGGGAACTTTTATCCTGAATCCTAAGTAAGGATGAGTGAGCACCTAACACGCGTTTCCGGGTAGTCTATTCCCGTGATAAAGACAAAGTCTACGTATTTCACATCATAGCACTAAAAGAATTAATTCTTTTAGCACAACGTTATATGCGGAACGGACTTATACAATCCGCATGTTAGCCCGATTTAAACGGTAATCGATAAAGGCACATCAAATCCGTTGATGGCTCGGGATTTGCCAAAAATCCTATAAGTATTATGTCCACTGGGTTCACAATCAACAAAGAAACATCATGATACAAGATGAGTATAGTAAATCAAATACCGGGTCTTTACTAATAGATCAAGTTGAAGCATACAATGATAAAGCTCATTGGCCCGAATGCAATCGGCGACCGAGAATGTGAAGTTCCAACCTAGAGAGCCTATCTGCATAACCCTGCTCAAGCTCATCCTACAGATCAGCTCGGACAGAATCTTTAGAACTGCTCATGATCTTCGTGGCTTCACCTTTTAGCTTCATCAATCTCTCCTGTGTAGATCCTAGTCTCTCAAGTATCTGTCTGCGAGAGCTCTCTAAACCAGCTAGCTCATCTGCAATGATAGCACCAGACTCCTCAGCGTACTTCAGGGCCTTCTTCAACCTGGCTACCTCCTCATGGTTGGAGTCTAAAGAACTGAGTAACTCGACTCTATTCATATCCTTCCTCACAAGACTAGCCATCATCTGCACGATAGAACTCTCATATGACTGAAGCTCGCTACCAATAGAAGATCTGAGGTCATGCCATTGTGTCAGTCTATGCTCCAACTGAGAAGATACGAAGGAAGAAGCCCCATTAGCCTTCAGCTCCTCTAACTCTCGAAATTCACACTCCAGAACAACAAAGTCGACAGTGAGAGAATCAGCTAGCTCAGGGTATCCCTCCTCTCTAATCAGCATCATGTGTCGAGCAAGGGAACGCCTGAACTGATCGAAGCAATATCCCTGATGAAGAAGTTTCTCGATCATTCTGTTAAAAAAGTTGACAAAATAACCAAGATCCACTCGGAAATGTCTTTGCTAGGATCAGGATTGGCTAAAAGGGCTAGGACATGCTCATATGGAGACAGTGGAGACCCTACAAGTAATGGTGTAGAATGGTAAGAGACTCTAGAATATAGTGGGAAAATTCAGAGCGAATTATGAGCGTACTAGTACTAACAGAGGTCCCTTTAGTTTGAGGTCCTATGATAGGATCCATCAATCTAATCTCAGCAGACTCAGGAATGGTAGCAGGCGTGGTCGTCGACGGTATATCAACTGATCTAGGTAATTCTGTAATGCCCGTTAGGTCTGGAGAAGAGACACCACCGTCAAGCAAACTAGCAGTGCTAGGAATCATAGCTGTATCAGTCATGACAGTTGGTCCTATGATTACAATTCTTTATTAGTTAAATAGAGATTTTGGTAAAAAAAAAAAGAATGACGATGGAGGGGATTATATGCATACCTGCAAATCCATCACCCTCAGCTAAATTAGGGATGCCAGAAATCATAGCCATATCAGTCCCAGTGGCTGGTCCTACGATTAGAATCCCCTAATAGTCAAATAGAAGTTTTGACAAATAAAGAGAATTACAATGACGGAGATTATATACATACCTGCAGATCTATCACCCTCAGCTAGACTAGGGATGCCAGAAATCATAGCCGTATCAGTCCCGATGGCTGGTCCTATGATTAGAACTCCCTATCAGTCAAATGGAAGTTTTAACAAATTACGATGTCAGAGATTAGATGTATACCTGCAGATGAACCACCCTCAAAGGATGGTCCTGTAGCCTCTCTGGTGGCCTGCTCCGCCAAGATCTCAACTAGTAATCTAGTGTTGGATCCCGAGAAACTCGGTGCTGAGACATACATGTGTTCACTGAATCCCTTAAGACCCATACCATGAAAAGTCTCATTCTCGACCGGCCTCTCTAGCATGATACCTGCATAAGAGTTTAAGTGCTGGATATATACAAAAAAGGGGGGAGAGAAAGGAACTCAGATTTACCTACGGTAGTGGTAGAAGGTTCTTCTGCCCCAATATTCATACTCGCGTTCTTCAATTTGTCTAAAAGAGAACGAAGCGCGGAAGTGATTAAAGGGGGAACAAATTCCGAATTGCCTAACTCCTTTAATTGCTGCTCGAATAGTGTATTATTGATGTTAGATATACCTGAGCATAGGATCGTCGGCTCAACGCTATCAGCCTGCTTAGCATCTCTGTTTGCTTCAACATCCATAGGCTCATCATGAATGGCATCACACATTTGCTACACGAAGCTCGAGCCCTCTAAATGGTTAGGGTCAGAGAATACAGAGTCATGCGGAAGTTCACCTCCACCATGGCTTCCTAAAATACGGAACATGATTAGATTTAGGGAATTCAAAAGAGCACTATTTTAAAGTAGTGAAGATAGTAGAGCATTACCTTCTTCCGAGGGCGCGTTGACCAATATGGTACTTATGGGCGGTCTTCTTCCGCTTTGGAAGATAAATCCTTACAGGACCAGCAGGTCGCTCATGCATAGACTTAGTATGCACCTTAACCTGTGCAGACAGGTCACTCATGCGTAGACTTAGTACGTACCTCAACCTATGCAGAAGCCTCGGCGCTAGGCTGTGATCTTGCATAACAAAAAATAAGGGGCTCGTGCTCGTCAATCATCCTACCTGGAGTGACAAGAGTCATATTGTTAGGATAAGTAAATAAGACCTTTCGTTCCGGCTTTTGAAAAGCCAGTTGAGATCTAGAAAGGGTATAGCATTGATGCTAATGAGAAAATGTCAAATCCATTAATTCTGAAAAGAAAGAGTCTGACAGATCTGTATCAGGTTCTTCCCCGTCGGTATCCATGTCCGTAAATTCTTCCTTAGAAGTTTCATCCTCATCATCAGTAGGAAGGAGCTCTTTATCATCCTCCATCTTGTCTCTGCTCGAATGGGAGGGTTGGCAGGTTTCTTCCCCTGCTTCTTCGAAAGCTCAGCCTTACGAGCAGTCTTGATAGTAGTCTGAACCAAATACTTAGCCTCCAACTCTGAGAGGCCTTCACATCTAGAAGCTTGTTGGCAGAAAGGAGCCACTTGCAGCTGAGGAAAGTAAGTAATGGTTTGCGCTTGGATGAAGGAAGAGCGAAATAGGCTTCAGTGCAGCCCATCATAGTCCAAAGCTATGCTCAGACACCGTCAATAAGGCCTCCCTCGATCCTCAAGCCCCGACTCGGGTTCCCAACATATAGTTAGTCATAACTGAACTGGCGAGCAAAATGGCACGAAAGGTAAGGCTCTATATGGCAACGAACCTTCACCCGAAGGACGAGATATCCAACGCGGATGTTCACCAACCAATGGAAGAAACCAGCATCAAGAGAAGTCCGACCGGCCCTTGGTTTCTCCTCATCAATCAATATGTCATCATAGCGGCCCGAGAAGTGAGGAAAATACTTGAAGAACTCCCAGCTCTTACGAACTTGAAGCTCTCGTTGTACATCAGTGAATGTCTTCTTAAACCACTTGCTCCTTTCTAACAGCTGCACAAAAAGAACGGATGCATCAACAGTACTAGACGCCGACATCAAATCAGGGTGGTGAAGAACGAGCCACGCCATCAGGTATGTATATGAAAGCTTGACCTTTACAGAAAGAAGCTCGATGGACGGTTCAGAACCCACATGTGTAAGACCATCGACCAAATACCTAAGCCCATAATGAATGTCGGCAACTATTGCCAGAAGCAGAGAAAGCTCATTCCCGTGAGCTAGCTAGATGGTGGGGAAGAGGATCTTAATAGGCAAGGCGTCAGAAAATTGATATGGAACAACGCACTTCTTCAACCAGAGGGCGAGATAGCCCGCCAGCAGAGTCTTGGGTCGAATGGATTTCTGAGCGTGACAAAGGAACGTCCAAAACTTGGTCCCCGCAGGCAAAGCTCGCTCAGCGCCAATGGTAGTAAAGGAACAAGCTTCGGCCCTCTCCATTAACTCATTGATGGCAGAAGGTGTCAAAGGGGCTAACTCACAAACAGTCTCGCCCGAACTGCTCTCCAAATGCTGGAATAAATAATCGGCGAACTGCTTCAAACTGATCTGCCTCTTCCTCTTCGCCAGAGGACTCACTTTGATTAGGGATGTATAATAATGACACGTAAGGTCCCAAAACTTGTCATACATACCGGGAGAATCTTTTTTCAGCCACTCTAACTGCAGGTTCGAGGGAAAGTACTCCTGATATGGATAGTCCCCCATTGGAAGACCAGAAACTTTGTGCATCTCATGCAGAGCTAACCCCAACTCTCCACTGCAAGTCAACAAAGTGTTACTATCAGGAATATATGTCTCTAATAACGCTAGGAAGTGGCGACTGCTGACCAGGAATCCATACATGGTGGCTCGTATGGGTGCATACAACCCACTACCTCTCAGATCATTCTCCCAACGTCCCAAGACATAACTAGTCATACGAGTCCACCACTTTTTGGATGGAGAATAGGCCCAACCAAAATATCTGAACTCTGTCGGAGGTAACTTCCTCCCAAGCTTGGCCAAACGATTCCTCACAGTAGGGGCGGCTGCTAACACCTCGTCTGGTAGCACGATATCAAGGCCCAGAATCCCTAGTCGAAGACCGCGAATATAATTATATCCTTCAGAATCTGAGGTCTTATGATGGGAAATAAATCCATAATGAACTCGGTCATGGTCATCTGTAAGATTCCAGGACATCTGTCGTCGCACAGCCTATGTCTCCAAATAAGCGAGAGAATGCTGACGGGGAATAGAAGGGATGTATAGAAGGAGTCCTTCATCATTATTCAACCAGTGCTCATCATCAAGAATCAGCTTAGCCGGATCCTCGACATGGTCTCCAAATAAATAACCAAGCTTCTCTAAAGCCTGAGTGGAAATACAGTCTTCAGTGAAGGAGGCATCGGTAATCAACTAACGCAATGAACGGCGGCCCCTATCTCGTATCAAGCGACAGAACTCCTTGGAGCGACTTTTATCAAACTGAGGGGTCGGACCAATGGCCTGCCTATCGATAACAGAAGCAAAACTCTCTCCGCTGTAACCGCTAGTAGCGTGAGGAGGCAGGTTGTCCATGGGGAATTCAACTGCAGCAAAACAAATGTGGAATCAGAAAATTATTCATGAATTATACAATGATTGAATTCATCTCACAAGCTAGCGAGATAGACTCATTCATTGAGTGATTGGCGAGGCGATTTCGAGTGTCCTACACCGGAAGAACGGTATGCATCATCACGTAAGCAACATGGTAATGTACCCCGACCCACACAGTGTAATACAACACGAAATCGCCCTAATATGCCGGATGACGTGAATTGGCCAGGAAAAACACGTCATTTGAACCCTCGATCCCTGCGAAGGATGACGTTGGTTCTTCCCGAATGACCCGTGAAGGGGCCAAACGAGGGCATGATAGAACCACAAATCATCTTGAAACCTCGATCCCCACAAAGGAGGACATCGGTTCTTCCCAAACGACCTGTGAAGGGGCCAAACGAGGCCATGATAGAACCACGAGTCATCCCAAAACCTCAATCCCCACGAAGGAGGACGTCGGTTCTTCCCGAATGATCCGCGAAGGGGTCAAACAAGGATACATAAAGCATAAAAACTCACCCCCATAAGAGGACGCTACAGGAGCCTCCCTCTCGCTTAGCTGAGAAGAGGAACGACTCCTATGGAATTGCGGTCGGCACGGAGACATGGTTAACCTACAACGAAAATCAACGGATCAGGTACAATCATAAATCCAAGTACCCGAAAATTAAAAGGGAAGTTATGAACTTTAACTAAAATCCTATAAACAGAATAGGATTTTATAGTTGAAGTCTAATTAAACCTATGAGTTTTATGCATGCAAACAATGGGTTCAAATTGCATTTAAAATCTTCATGATTAACTTTTGGGTGAAATACCCAAAATACCCCTTATGTTCAAGTTTAAATTTTAGCCACAAACACATTTGAATTTGGCCATGATCGAGGAAGGAAAACCATCGTCCCCAATATCTCATAATTTTAGCTAATTTTGCAAATAGACCCGCTACAAATTTCGGCCTAATTTGCCCATACACCTCTCAAACTTTTGGTCGTGGGTATGTAGTCCAAAGTCTACAAATTTCAGCCACTTTGCAAACAAGTCCCCCAACCAATTTTGACCACTTTTTGCAAATAAACCCCTCAACAATTGGTGGACTTTTTGCATGAAACACCCCTCAAAGTTGTGGCCAAATGGATATACAATCCAATTCCCAAAATTTTAGTCAACTTTTGCATAAAAGCCCCTCAAAGTTTTAGCCCTATTTTATACAAAAGTCCTCCAAAATTTTGGCCTTGTTCTTGCATAAAACCCCCAAAATTTCGGCCACTTTCAAAACACATCATCAAGATTTAATCTTTACATTACATACTCACACTACAAGAGTAAAGTTTTAATCTTTCTTATAAAACCTATGGATTCTTAATTAAGAATGCAAGGAAAAAAGAGGGGTTCTTGAGGGGAAGCTTACACAAATCAAGTCTTGAGCTTGAAGATAGATGAACCATAGCCTTAGGAAAAGAAGAACTTTGACCGAGGATAAGAGGAATTTATTTTGAAGAGTTGGGTTTTTTTTAAGGCAAGAATTTTGATGGGTTGAGAGTTCTTGAAGAGAAGAAACAATGGAGTTTGAATAAGAGGAGGAAGAAGAAGTTGAGGGGGCAAAAGGGCTCTTTTTGAAATTTGGGAGTTCAAGAGGGAAAAGAAAGTACAAACGCAAGGAAACAAAAAAAGAGAGAGAAAAAGGGGGAAGTGTCTTGGCCAATGGGCCAAAACATCCAAGGGTGTCTCGACCTTGGCCGAGACACCTAGGAGTGTCTCGACCAAGGCCGAGACACCCACGGATGTCTTGGACCAGGTTGAGCCCCCAGGTGTTTTTCACGATCCTATTTCGCCTAATTTCGTCAGTGATTGGTTATTATGATGAAAATCAACATAAAACAACACCAGGCGATCCAAAACCCTAGGTTAATGCCGGTCAACACGTAACCCAAGGTCAACGCCAGTCAACGTGCTGTAATGAAAAGTCAATATCGGGCGATCCAAAACCCTAGGTTAACGCCGGTCAACACGTAACCCTAGGTCAACACCAGTCAACGTGTTACGATGAAAAAGTCAATGCCGGGTGATCCAAAACCCTAGGTTAACGCCGGTCAACGCGTAACCCTAGGTCAATGCCAGTCAACGCGTTGCGATGAAAAAGTCAACGTTGGGCGACCCAAAACCCTAGGTTAATGTCGGTCAACCCGTAACCCCAGGTCAATGCCAGTCAACGCGTTATGATGAAAAGTCAACGTCGGGCGATCCAAAACCTTAGGTTAACGTCGATCAATGCGTAACCCTAGGTTAACACCAGTTAATGCGTTGCGATGAAAAAATCAACATCAGGCGATCCAAAACCCTAGGTCAACGTCGGTCAACGTGTAACCTTAGGTCAACGCTATCAACGCGTTGCGATGAAAAAATCAACGACGGGCGATCCAAAACCCTAGGTTAACGCCGGTCAACGCGTAACCCTAGGTCAACGCCAGTTAACACATTGTAATGAAAAAGTCAACGCTGGGCGATCCAAAATCCTAGGTTAACGCTGGTCAATGCATAACCCTAGGTTAACACCGCTCAACGCGTAACCCTAGATCAACACCAGTCAACGTGTTAGGATAAAAAAGTCAACGCTGGGCGATCTGAAACCCTAGGTTAATGCCGGTCAACGTGTAACCCTAGGTCAATGCTAGTCAATGCGTTGCGATGAAAAAGTCAACGCCGAGCGATCCAAAACCCTAGGTTAACGCCGGTCAACACGTAACCCTAGGTTAATGCCAGTCAACGTGTAACCCTGGGTCAACGCTAGTCAACGTGTTGTGATAAAAAGTTAACATCGGGCAATCCAAAACCCTAGGTTAACGCCGGTCAACGCGTAACCCTAGGTTAACGCCAGTCAATACGTTGCGATGAAAAAGTTAACGTCGGGCGATCCGAAACACTAGGTCAACGTCGGTCAACGTGTAATCCTAGGTCAACTCCAGTCAACGCGTTGCAATAAAAAGTTAATGGCGGGCGATCCGAAACCCTAGGTCAACGCCGATCAATGTGTAACCCTAGGTCAACGCCAGTTAACGCGTTGTGATAAAAAAGTCGACATCAGGCGATCCGAAACCCTAGGTTAACACTGGTCAACGTGTAACCCTAGGTCAATGCCAGTTAACGCATTGCGATAAAAGTCAAAGCAAGTCAATATATTGTGATGGAGATGGTCAGTTCAAGGTAACCTCGACGACACGAGCCAAAATCAAGTCACCAGTTTTGATTCAAGACTTTGACGATGACTAGACGATAAACGCAGTGCCGGGAGAACTTCAGCTATTCGTCAAAATATCGAATAAATTAAAAATCGAAGGAGTCAAGAATCAAAGCTAACTATAGGTCTTGTACACCGACCGAAGGTTGGACCGATCATATCCAAAGTATTTCAGGCTCATCTATAAAAGAAACGAGACTGAAACACTTTGGAGGGGATATCTGTAGGTATCAAAAATTACCTATAAGCCCCCACACACGGCTCGAGATAGAGAGAAGATGATGAACGTCACTATTCAAGTCACAGAAGCTTATTTGATGATGATAAACGCATGAAGTGAGTCGACGGACCATGCGAAGTAATGGAATTTCGGAATAACGGAAACACGAAATAACCGGGAGCTACAAGTCGCTTACGAAAGACAAAGTGCCCCTCGTGTCCCATTTACTCCACATATGATTTAATCATGAGAGCTTGTATATCTCCTCATCGGCTTTCCAATGTATTCTGGATCGCACAATTCCGAGTTCGGATGATGAAAATACGGCGAAAACAGACAGAACACGCAGACCGAGCCCTAAGCCAAAGTCAAGACACCTCTTTGATGTCTCGGCCAACCCAAGACACCCAAAGGTGTCTCGGCTTGGTCGAGACACTCACAAGTGTCTCGGCCAAGCCAAGACACCCACGGATGTCTGCAGACCTAAAAATCAGATTTGGCTATTTTTGACGGTTTTTCGACCGTTAGCCGCCTGAATTTTTTTTAACTGATAAAATATCATTCATGAACGTGATTAAGTGGTTACAACTGAGGATAATAGGAATCGGCCGTTCTTATACAAAAATAGGGCTCCCGAAGCTTATAAATACAGCCCCAGGGCCTTTATTTTTCAGATCTAGAATTCTCGAGCGTTGGCGAAGCCCTGCCGAACTGAAGACTGAAGGAGCACGAATTTTAGAAAAGAGGAGGAGATCGGAGAGAGTTCGTCAGCATGAAGAAGAAGAGTTTGTCAGCTATGCAGTTCCCGTGTTCTTCCCTTGAGATTACCCCGTTGCGGTGATCTCAAGAAGAGTGATTATCTCGCTGTTATCGAGATAATTGCTTCGGCTTCTTGATTCCTTCACGAATCAACAGAACTCCGGATCTGATCTGGTCTCTTGGTATTCCACGGATATCAACGTCCCCATCACCGGCCAAGAACCCACGCAAGCAAGAACCGATAAACAATTCTTGTGCTTATTTTCAAGAGGGTTGTAATTTTTGTTTTTGTTATTTTAATTTGTTGTAAATGATTAAAGTTGTAATGAAATCGGTAATGAAGGAGACTTTTGATGAAAACACCCCAAAGATGAGCGAGCCAATCTTGATGCAAAAACTAAGGAATGCATCTATCTTCGTTCTCCCAAGGATGAGTTCGAAACCGAATTTAGGATCCAATCAACAAGAAGGCCGTCCGAAGCCGAGACGTTGTATTCTTCGAAGACCAAATAATTGAAGACATCCAGAAATCGGAGAGGCCAAGATTGAGAAGCAGCAAGAGCACAGACCTTACACCGGTCCGACGTGAGGATAATACCACACCTAAAAACAATTATGTCGAAGATCATGAGCCTATCCTAGAGCAAAACAACTAGGAGACTCATGATGAGCCAATTCAAGAAGAACCTCAGTCTAGCTCTCCACTAGCACCCCAGTTGAGACGATCTTCAAGGGATCGAAGGCCATCTTCCTGATATAGCATAGAGTTTGCGATGCTCACTGATGAGGGGGAGCCTCAAAGTTATAAGGAGGTCATAACTGACAGTCATAAAGTGGAGTGGATAAGAGTCATGCAAGATGAGATGCAATCCTTGCACGAGAATAACACTTATGAACTAGTGGAGCTACGAAAAGGGAGACGAGCCTTGAGGAATAAGTGTATGTATCGAATCAAGACCAAAGATAGTAGCTCAAAGCCCTGCTACAAAGCTTGGTTGGTCGTAAAAGGATTTGGTCAAGAGAAAGGTATTGACTTTGAAGAAATATTCTCTCCAGTGGTAAAGATGTCATCTATCCGAGTTGTTCACGGCCTAGCAGTAGTGCAAGAATTAGAGATCAAGCAATTCGATGTCAAGATAGTATTCCTTCATGGTGATCTAGAGGAAGAGATCTACATGGAGCAGCCTGAGAGGTTCAAAATTCCAGGCAAAGAAAATTTGGTGTGCCGCCTAATGAAGAGTCTATATGGTCTTAAGCAAGCACCTAGGTAATGGTACAAGAAGTTCAACTCTTTCATGGCAGAACATGATTTCAAAAGGATGGAGAACGATCATTGTGTCTTCATAAAGAGGTATGCAGGTGGTGACTTTCTCATACTTCTACTCTATGTTGATGATATTTTGATTGTTGGACAAGATCGCATAAAGATCTAAGCAAGAGCTTTGACATGAAAGATTTGGGACTAGCTAGACAAATCCTTAGGATGGAGATCACTCATGATAGATCAAAGAAGTTATTATGGCTATCCCAATTGAGAAGGTGCTAATAAGATTCAACACGCAGAAAAGCAAAGTCGGTTAACACACCACTTGTTGGACACTTCAAGATGAGCTTGAAGCAAAGTCCCACAAGTGAGAAAGAAATAGAGGAAATGAAGATAATTCTATATTCATCTGTAGTTGGTAGTCTCATGTATGCAATGATATACTCAAGACCCGATATCGCCTATGTAGTTGGTGTTGTTAGTCGCTTCTTGGCTAATCCGGTGAAGGAACACTGGGTTGCAGTCAAATGGATCCTTCGGTATCTACACGCTACTTCCAAGAAGTGTTTATGCTTTGGAAATGGAAAACATGTGCTAGAGTGATACACAGATGCAAACTTGGCCGGTGATATTGATTCTAAGAAATCAACGTCAGGATACCTAACTACTTTTGCAGGGGGAGTTGTTTCCTAGCAATCAAAGTTACAAAAGTATATTGCATTATCCACTACTGAGGCAGAGTACATCGCAACTACTGAAGCTTGCAAGGAAATGCTATGGATGAAGAATTTGTTGCTTGAGCTGGGAGTAGATCAAGACAAGTATGTCTTGAAGTGTGACAACCAAAGTGTAATTTACTTAGCAAAGAATTCAACTTTTCATTCTCTCACAAAGCATATTAATACACGGTATCACTGGATCTGAGGAGCTCTCGAAGAAAAGCGCATACATCTTGACAATGTTCACAGATGAAAACTGATTAGACATGATGACCAAGGTAATACCATCCAAGAAGTTTGAAGATTACTGTCAAGGTGCTGGTTTGCTACTACCTCCTAATTAAGTCGTGAGAGTGAGATTTGTTAGGATCCTTCCTTAATTGGGAAAATTCTAGAAAATTTCAGAACTTTCCGGAAAACTCTAGAGAAGTGTAAAATTATCTAGAAGCATGTGTAATCCTCTAGAATATTCTAGAGATGTGTGAAGCCTTCTGGAACATTCTGGAAGATTATGGAATGGAATGGAAGAGTGTAAAGATTTCTTAGAAATCTCTAGAAAGTAAAGATATATGTGGAGAATTCTAGAGAGCTAATCTCCATCCTTGGATCAAATTAATCACCATCACTCATTATGAAAGTGGAGTAGGCGTGGAAGCCTTCATTCCTATCCATCCAAGACAAGAAAACAATTCACTTCCTAGAGTGAGAAAAAACCTCTAATATAGAGAGTTAGAGAGCTTCTTTGAGAGAGAAGTGAGATAGCTTGAGAGTCCTAATCCTCAAGCTCGAGTGAGCCACCGAAGTGAGATAGTTTTGTAAAATATAAATTCTTATAATCCTATTGTTCTTTTGTATAGTGGAAGAAACCTCCATATTGAAGGACCATAAACTTTTGTGCTCTCATTACTATCTTAATTTATAAGTGTCTATCTTAATTTCACGAGGCGGGAAAGACTGAGTTTTCCCAACACCTATGTATTGTGTTCTATTGAAACTAAGAATCATCAAACATTATGGTTTCCTGATATGATATATGACCTTCAGGTTTCAAGAGGTCATGGGTACAAACATTATAAGCGACAATTTAAATAAGGAAACCCCACTTAACTTTCAAGATTATAAGAAAACCCTCCTTAACTTCCAAAATGTCAGAAAGTCTCCTGAAGTGTATGGATTATCACAACCCCCTCCGGTCTCGTAAAAAAACTTTCAGATTTTATTAGAAAACCCCTTTCCACTTTGAGATTTAATTGGAAAAACCCTTATTTTAGGGCATTTCTCATAAATATAAAGTTACAGAGCATTTTATAATAAACCCTACACTTAGGGGGGTTCCGATATTTGAAAGTTAAGGGGGTTTTCTGATGATCAGCCAAAGTTATGGGGTTATGATATTTAGTCTTTAAATAAAGCATATAATTTTATTAGCCCTGGTTATTCTATTTTGCTCAACTTTCAGCCATCTGAAACAAAGAAATAAAATAAAACCATTATCAGGGGAAAGAAACAGTTCAAAAGCTTAAAGTCAAATAGTGCCACAGTTTGTCTGAGAAAATGCTTCAATGATGGTGCGAGGGATGTTAAATATTGCATAGATAGCCTCTTTGTTTAGTCCTACATCGGGTAGAGTAATAAAACAATGCTACTCACATAGTATATATAGACCACAATACTAATAAATACAAATATCATTTTTCTCTTGATTTACTCTATTTCTAACATGGTATTAGAATCATTCAATCAATTCCCTCCTTAAATCTCAACCCCACAAATCTAATATGCACCACAGTGCATCAGATCTGCACTATTAAATTTGCACCAATGTGCATCAGACCTGCAACAACGTGCACTAAATCTGCACCAACATGCATCAGATATGCACCATCGTGCATCAGAACTGCACCATCGTGTACCAGATCTGTACCACTTTGCACCAGATCTGCA
Source organism: Asparagus kiusianus (assembly GCA_022839385.1). Taxonomy (NCBI): domain Eukaryota; kingdom Viridiplantae; phylum Streptophyta; class Magnoliopsida; order Asparagales; family Asparagaceae; genus Asparagus; species Asparagus kiusianus. The sequence continues at coordinate 234,181 of BQKN01065577.1, read as the reverse complement.
CGACATGCACCCGATCTGCACCAAAGCTCGACCAATAGAGCCAAAACCACGTACATCAGATCTTCATAGATCTTACGTCAATCCAAGTTTAGAGGTATACATTTATTAAGATAATTGCATACACCAAAATAAATTCTTTAATAATTTTTTTTTCCAAGAAAAATAAAAGTTACTTTTTTAAGAGAAAAAAATTAAAAAGTTGATGAGGAAAAGGAGAAATATAAAGGAAAACCTAACTAAAATAAATCAATATAATTATTTGTGTCAATCATTTTAAATTCTAGGGTTAAGCCTAGATTCAACTAGACCAGCTCCTAACCAAAAACTTCTTTAGTGAAAAGATCAAAGTTTACTCGGCTATTTAACCAGGTAAGGATAGTACTAGAGGAAGGTCAAAGATTAATTACGTACCACGTTTCTTGTGGAGAGCTTTACGTAACCCTTAAATCTTACCTTAGACACCAACTAATTCAAGTAAACTTGAATCGGTTCACTTAAGGATTTATTGTTCCTTAATGAGCCAGAATCCTTGAGGGCCAATCTAATGAGTTTTAAATGGCTTGGGTTTGTATAGTGAGGAATTAGTGATTTGTGGGCTAAGAAAAAGGTGATAAAATCTCTTACCTTATCTTGATTAGGAGATTTTTGCCCTTAAGAATGTTTACGAGTGTGTGTCAAATCAAGATGCTCAAATTACTTTGGTGAATTCCAACTATTATATGCAATACAATCCTAGAAATTAAAAGCAACTACAATGATGGTAAAAAGAAAATCTTATTTTTTTTAATTAGGGTTAATAATCAAACAAATGTGAGAAAGAGAGCTCTTGTTTGAATTTATTATCTTGTTAGTAAATGTCCAAGTGGAGGGTGAATTTTTATTATGGTTGACAAAAATAAAATCCTTTTTTTTAGATCCTAATTGTCTCTAATTGTGAGGAACTAACTAAAAGGGTGGAATTCAAAATACTAGAAAGAAGAGTTACCAAAAGCAATCTTAAAATTTTCAATCTCTCATCCTTGATTTTCATTCTCCAAAAAAAAACACACAAGTTAAAGAACCAAAATAAATAAATTCCTACTTATAAGCACCTTCCCCGGTAACGGCACCAAAAATTTGATGGGGCATAAATGTATACCTCTAGAGTTGCAAGTGCACAACCATCAAAATTATACTATAAAAAGTTATCGATCCCACGAGGAAGGTGTTTGTATGAGAAAATCAAAACCGGTTCTTATATTGTGTGTGTGACAATTAGGAGTGATGAATGTGATTGTGGAGAGATAGAGAGAGTGAGAGTGATTGTATGTAAATAAAAACAAAATGAGATTGAGAGTGGAGAGATAAAGACTGGATGTGATAAAGTGTAAATGTAAAAAACGAACAAAAGGGAAGAAGAAAGATGAGGGAAATAAAATAAAGAAATAAATGAGAGAGAAATCAAGAATAAAGAGGAAAATAAAGAAAGTAAAGATGAAGGATTTAGTTAAAGATATAAGGAATCTAGAATAGAATCCACTGGCTAATTTTAGTTATAAATTATGAACCATTCTTTTTGTATCACATTTTACATTCGATTTATTAAGCATTGACTATCAAATCACTTAAGAAAAGCATAACCTATCAAATTATCATATAAGCAAAATTAACATTCATGAAAAGAACAACAACTAGATAGTAATTCTAGAATTCATAAGCATAACATATCAAACCACTCAAGATAAGTATAGATTATCAAATTCTTCTTCTAGTTCTCTAGTTAATTATCCTATATATGATCATTTTAAGTGCAAGAGAATAGTTCACAAACTATAACAGAAATTAGGCTAGTTTCATACAATTTTAAAATTTTTACAAGAATTAGTTCCACATCTTAGGAAATAAAAATAAGAAAATGAAATATATACTAGAGAAGAATAAAAAAAAGAATGAAGATAAAAACTAATTACAAAGAAGAGAAATGAGAACAAAGAAATTTACATTATGAACATAGAAATAAATCTAACTAAATTGTAAAAGAAAAGAACATAAATGAAAATTTAGATTATGTAATAAAATAAATCCACTCTACAAATTATAAGTGCAAGACAATAATAAAAAAGACATGAATATAAATCTACACTACAAGACATTAATGTAAATCTAAACTACTAAAGAAAGAAGAAAAGAAATTACTACAAAAGAAATAAAAAGAGAAAATTTACATTACAAGAGGGTTTTAGTCTCTTGAAAGCAAACTTTCAACTTGATCTTTATTTTCATCTTCATCTTCATCTTCATCATCAAACAAAGAGAAGAAAAAATTTATGAAGAGGTAAAAAAATATTTTATTAATTGTAACAAAAAATTATAAATTAGGAAGGTTTTCTCAATTAAGGGGCTGTTTGGTTGGTTTCCTAAAAATCAAGAAAAGAAAAATGGTACAATGAAATTAATAAAATATTATTTTCATCCATTTTTGTCCCTAAAACTCACCACAATATCCAACAAAAAATTATTTTCATCTCACAACTCATCTCATATCATCTCCTAAAAATAAACCAAATATAAGAAATGGGTCACATCATCCAACTCATCTCATCTCCATCACATCTCATCTTTAAAAATCACTCACATCATTCAATAATATGGTGACAACTCATCTCATCTTATTAGCATTTTATTTCCACTCATTTCCTCTAAAAAGGCTAGAAAATTATTTTCTTAAATGTGAGTCACATCATCCAATAATATAATAACAACTCATCTCATCTCATCTATTTTCTTATTTTTATGAATGAACAAAACATAAGAAAAGAACATATTATAGGAAATAGGTTTCTTATAATTTATTTCTTTACTTTTTTAGCCAACCAAACAACCTCAAAATAAATTTTCTTAAAAAATCACCCATGTCATCCAATAATAATGTGACAACTCATTTCTCATTCTTTGATTTTCTTCCTTTTTTAGCCAATCAAACAATCTTAAAATATTTTTCTTAAGAATAGGTTTCTTATTCTTTAATTTCCCTCTTTTTTTTTAGGTAAACAAACAGCCCCTAAGAGTAACCCTCCTCTCCAACTAGAGTTTCTATAAAAAAATTTACACCCTCAACCCCTCACTTCTACCCCTATTTATGGCCTACAACAATGGATGAGAGTTCTTGGATTAAACTTGATCCGTAAGTTAATCAATTTCAACATTTAATTTCGCAACAGTAAATAGGGGTATTAATATCAGTATTGATACGGGTATCGATAGGGATATCGATATCGCTATCGATACAGCTATCGATGCAGGCATCGATAGCCACTCATTTCATTCTTTGGCTGATCTTCTCCTGGGCTCAGACTCTTGGGCTTTTTGAGAGATGAGATATTGAGTTTTTCTTAGGCTTTTATTCATTAACTTATAATTAAGATAAAACACATTTATTAGTGATAATTTATTTAAATTAAATAGATATAGGCATCAAAAATTATCTATAGGTCCCAAACACAGCTCAAGACAAAGAGAAGACGGAGAACGTCATCATCTAAGTTAAAGAAAATCAACTATTGCCAAAGGAAGCAAAGGAACACACAAAATGGTGAATCGATGGGACTTGGAGCTATCTCACAATTGGTGAGACAACGTTCACTGTCTCGTGAATCTGAGACAGCATTTACTGTCTCGGATTTTGAGACAGGATAAGTTGTCTCACCCATTGCGAGACAGTTATTCAGGTATTATGACGGTTCTGTGACTTTTATGAGGTCAACACGATTCCATAACTGCTTGGGAACATTCATAACACAGAGAGGCTGTTACAAACTAAAAATCAACCTACAATCCTCAAAAATCACGGTATTTAACATATTGGGCTGCAGTTACAAAACTGACTGGAACTACCCCTTTGACCAAGACAGTAAACACTGTCTCGCCCAAAGGAGTTGTTGGTTACCAGTTATTTTAACTTCTTATCTTCGGTAACTGTTTCCAGAGGCTATAAATACCCCCCCCCCCCCCCCCCATGCACTTGTGCACGGGGAGGAGAAGAACCAAGCGTTGACAAAGCATAATCTACGCGGAGAGATACAAGTTTTGGCGAACATTGATCATAAAGAGAGAGTTCTTCATCATCTTCAAGCATCCTCAAGAGCCTTTGGTGTTTCCTCAAGTTCAAAAATTAGATTTGTTCTTGAGAAGAGTATTTATCTTAACTCGTTAAGATATTCACTTTTGTTCTTGTTTCCGCGTTGAAACATTAACATCAACCTTCTTCAGATCAAACTTTGATCGTGAATCGGTGGTCCACGGATTAACGCATCCCCGACATAGGTAAAGATCCTACGCAAGCAAAGCCTAATAAATAGTTTCTGTGTGTGTTACTAGGGAGCATCTCTTGTTGTTTTCTTTGTAAAGAGAAGTTTTACAAGTTTAAGGCTTACACTTTTGTATTCATCAAATCAATTGTAATGGATTCTGCAATGAAACTCCTTCTCAGCACAAACAATAGATAATGAGGGTATAAGTTATAATAAAAAATGTCATCGGTATTTGCAAAATTGCCCCTAAAATCTCAATATTTACACCCCTCAAACTGTCAATTTTGAATGAAACGCCCCCAAATCAATCACTCATCAACTATGATTAGCTAATTTGTAACAAAAAATAAAAATTATCAACAAAATAATCAAGTTTTTACTTATTAAGTTGATTTATTGATTTTTTTTGGGGTACTTTTCCTCAAAATCGATGATTTGAGGGGCAAATTTGCAAATAATACAATTTTGGGGATAACTTTGCAATATATACCATGATTTAGGGGTATATATGCAAATAATAAAAATTTTAAGAATTAAAAAATTTAAGTCGAAGGTAGGGATCGTTAAAGCTAGGGATGAGAGGAGGTCAAAGAAAGAAGAAGTGGCTAAGCTTCTACTCCATATTTTCTCTTTCGAGCACCCTCTTCCTTTAGGAAGGGCTATGGAATTTGTTATCCAGATGATGTGACTGATATGTCTTGATGGGACATGAAACAACATTTGTTTGGTGATGCAGAGCAGAAGTAAAATATCGAAATTTACAAGGAGGCTTTTCGAATCCACAAGGTAAATAACCTTCGAATCCATGAAGAGCTCTCCATCCCCAAGGAAATATGAAAAATAGAATATTTATTAATCAAAAAGTAATAGCTCTATGGTCTAAAATCCTATTCTTAAATAGAAAGATTCTTAATGGGATTGAAGTTACCAGAAATAGAAAGTATCAAAACTACCCTAAAATACTCACTATGGTTGAGGAACTAATTTGTCAAAGTTGAGATGAAAGCAGATCTGTTTTCTAATCAAAACTGGAATTGACAGAATTTTCATGAATCTGATGTCGGCTTTATTTGATGGTTTGTTTGGGTCTGTCTTAAAAAAAAGATTTCTATTTATTATATGAATGATTCTAGCTTATGGATTAGGAAATGTGGCTTCATATTCATGTGCAAGTCAAATATCATACTCGGGTCCCGCTTAGGCTTCCGGTTGTCCGGATTTTGGGCTGATATGCATGAATTATATACCCATCAAGAACCTTAATGTGCATGTTCTAGGTATGACAAGAGACCTAAAACCATAAACTCATAAAAATAGGCATGGTTTTGCATAACAAGCCACTTAGGAAGATAGGATTTTGTTGGATAATATAACGATCTAGGCATGATAAATTGAACTAGAAAATAGATCTAAATTATCGTTCACCGACGAAAATAATGGAAGTCTTCTCCTCTCTCCTCCCGTA